>CAKAKR010063913.1:38229-83350 GCA_916700685.1 Adelosebastes latens | reverse complement strand
CTCTGTTGGTCTGGAGGAGCTGCAGCAGTTATTTCTGCACAAACGTCCACTGTACATTCACTAGATATTCTCAGAGCTACGAACTCTTCTGCAGTGTGAAGTGTGCGCGCATGCACGTGTAGAGGTGGAGCGAGAACGAGCGCGGTGTGTGAGTGAAGACAGGCAGAGGAGCAGAGACTCCGGCCCTGGAGACCAAAGCTACGGTCTCCCCCCGCGTACTACGACCGCGGCCAACACTGTTTAACAGACGGGCTTCACTAGATATAACTTTGAGGTTTTGGTGCTTCCGTGTAGTTTGTGTTGGAGTCTGATGGTACGTGTCCACAGGGAGTCTGAACAGCGCAGCCACACGCGAGCGCGCATGGGATCCCGATCCGGTTGATTTATACGTGTAAAAAGTTACAAATAGTCCCTTTAAATGGGTCATAAAAACAACTGGAATTCATGAAGGGTTAAAAACATTTAAAAAGTTTGAGTGTTAAAAACAAAGTCTTTTGAAAAAGATTAAAAACACTTTAAAAACGTTTTTTTTCTTTAGAACCTCTCTAAATGTCAGGATATCTTCCTGTCAGTAGCTTATCTGTGATCTACCTGTTGAGTCTTTTGTGAGAACAATAAGTCATACCTTCCAAAGCCTGAAGGAGAGGTTCATTCTCTCTGAAGCTGCCAGAGAGAAAGCATCGTGTCAAGAGCTTCATTACTAATATTCCCCTTTTTCAGGTAAAGAAATAATTATTTCATACTTGAACTTTGAGATATGTTTGCCAAGTTGTTGCTAACTGAATTTCGAGGGATCTAAGGACATAGAGGAAATTCAAAGTAATTTGTGTCTTATAGGACATTTTTGTTTAATTCCTTTTGCTCAGATAATTCATGTTTATTGATTTATAGACTTGTTTGTAGGAATACTTAACCTGTTATATTGAATTTATCCTGCTTGAGAAAAAGTGACAGATGTGAATTTGTTAATTTGTTTGTTTACCTAAAGGAATGTTAAGCAAAAGAAGAAAATAATATTGTTAATTTGACCCAGTGTTAAAACGAAAATGCACATAAATGCAAAGCATTATTAATTGAATGGATTCATGTAACTATGTAAATATTGTTTAAGAAAATTAAATTCTCTATGAAGCTGCCAGAGAGGAAGCATCGTGTCAAGAGTTTCATTAGAATAGAAAGCTTTATTGTCATTGTATTAAATACAACGAGATTCACAGTTGCCACTTCTGGTCAGTGTTTTAAAACAAACAAGGCAGAATAAACATATAACAGGTAAAACACACACAGTTATAAAGTAAATAAAACAGGTAAAGTAGATGTAATAAATAAATGTAAACAGAAGTGTTACACTAGAAGTATAAAATATAAAAATAGATGTAATGTAAACAGAGGTAATTGCACTTGTAAAATAGGTAGAGTAGATGTAATAAATAAAATGTAAACAAAATAAATTACTAATATTCCCCTTTTTCAGGGCACAACACATGCATATAAAAAGACTGGGGTTAGGGCTTGTGAGTGTCAGCAGGATTTGACTCTGCTATACGTTGCAGGTGACATTATGAATATTGTTAATTAGGTGTGAGTTTAACAATCACTGATAATACTGATAATTTCATATGGAATGATAATGACTGAATCAAAACCCCGGTGTGCTGTTGCTGCTGCAGGTATCTCACTGCTTCGACTCTGACAGACCTATTGAAAGGATGGCAAACTCTAATAGACCCACCACCGAAATTGCTGCCGTCTACAGGGGAACATTTATCCACTCGACCCAGCAAACAGCTCTGCAGATCCTGGAAGATGAGCTGCTGGGGGTGGATACGGACGGAAAGGTTTGTCAGGCTCTAAAACATCTAAAACAGCTTTTGGTCTGATTTAGAAGCTTTAAAACACTTGATGCTTTTGGCTGTTATCTATAATTTGATAAAGTATAACTCATATCCTACTCCTAAACCTTGCGCAAATGTGTCACAGTTTGGTTTAAAGACGTCTGAGTTTTCCAAACGAACAAGGTGTAAATCTGTCACACAATAGCCTTAATTCAATCAGGACAGACTCGTATGAATTGAATGGTGATTTATTACAAAGTGCACAAATTTATAAATAGTAACTGTCTTTGGCGATTTAGACCCAATGTGACATAGTAAAGTGATGCCGTAGTTGGATTAGGATTATTCCCCCCGGGTCTAGACACTGGTGATGGTGGTAGTGAAGATTGATGCAGATCCAATGAATGAAGCGGAGCAGGATTGCTCTGATGTGATGAATCTGGAGGTGATGGGGTGGTGGAGGGTCGCATCAGTTT
The DNA here is from genome assembly GCA_916700685.1 of Adelosebastes latens. Classification (NCBI taxonomy): domain Eukaryota; kingdom Metazoa; phylum Chordata; class Actinopteri; order Perciformes; family Sebastidae; genus Adelosebastes; species Adelosebastes latens. Next base: position 81,039 of record CAKAKR010063913.1, on the reverse strand, counting down.
GTGCTGAATACTGACACTGAAAACAGCATAGAGGAGAACGGTTTTTAAACTTTTGACAGCAACGATGTGATTGGTTTAGGGAGATATGGCAAGATCTGATTGGTCACTGAAAAGAGAGACGCCCATAATCAGCTGACATAGTAATAGCCCATGAGAGAGAGACCCAGAATTAATTAGATTGCACCCCTAGTCTTCCTGACTGAATTTACACATAAGCTTCATTTAACCTTAATTGTCTTCTACAGTGAGCTGTTGCTGAGCAACTTTCCCAAATTTGGCCTTTATAACAGTCTGGAGTACCCTCTACAAATACAACAAGTGGGATTAAAATTAATATGACATCCTTAAACATGCTTGCAATCCTCCACACTGTTATTATCAATAAGGAAATACAATATGTGGACATTGTGGAAATCACAAACACTGGTTATTAATGAGGTGGATCAATAGAACCCCATCAAAGATATGCACACAAAAAGGGTGTTATTTACACAACCTGACACAGATGTTACAGGAGTTGTTGGTAAATATATAAACTAAATGGTAAATATATATGGTATTGTATTCTGCAATCTACCATCAGATTGCTTTCATTGGGAAAGGCACGGAGCTGGACAGACTGTCTCAGATTTTTGGATTCAGCCCTTCTGAAGTCACTCAACTGGCACAACAGTAAGTACACTGTAAAAAAAAAAGTGTAAAATAACGGAAATTTTCCGGCAGCAGGGGCGCCAGAAAATGTCTGTTAAAAAAACAGAAAAATACTGTCCGTTAATTAACATATATAAACTGTAAAAAAAAAAAACAGTAATTATCTTTATATAATTAGCCTTTATTACTGTAATTTTACAAGAAATATTTTACTTTTAACATATATTTATTGTTAGAATAGTCATACACCGTAAATCTAAGACCATTTCCATATAAATCACAAATGAAACGTCATTTTACGTTGCAAAAGCCCAAATTTACATTAACTCTCAGAAGTTTTGCAAAAAAAATCTGTATTTTTACAAGAAATATTTTTAGAATTCCATGAAATCCTTTTCTTCTAACATAAATTAATTGCTAAAATAGAGTCATAAACCTCTAAAAAACAGAATAATTATCTTTAAAAATTATCAAAAAAAGCTTTAAATACAGATAATTACGATTATGATTACAAAAAATACTGTAAATCTAAGACCATTTACATATAAATCACAAATGAAACATGTAATTTTTACATTTTTTTTTCTGTCATTTTGAAATACAGACAAAAAGTGTAAAATTTCTTGAAAATAACTGTAAAAAAATGTTTTTTTTACAGTGTAGAATACATAAATGAATTACTGAAGATAGAGACATCATATATGGATATTAAATCAGTTCTTGCATATGCCATAAAAACAATACTGTATGTTTGAACCATCTCCATGGCTCGCTGCACTGCAGTGAGTTCTTCATGCCAGGACTGGTGGACACCCACATCCATGCAGCCCAGTACAGCTACGCTGGCACGGCCCTGGACATGCCCTTACTGCAGTGGCTCAATACCTACACCTTTCCTGTGGAGTCACGCTTCGAGGACCTGCAGTTTGCCAACAGGGTCTACTCTCAAGTAGTGGTGAGTTTTCTGGCATCATGAAATAAGTGACCATTAAAAGTTGTACACTTGCTACATGAAGAAACTTCAGAGAGCAGGTCCAAAGCACACTGGAGCACACAGATTTAAGGTGGTAAACTTTATTTAAAGACTAACGTTTCGACGCCAACTGCGTCTTTATCAGAGTCAAACAGATCTGAGACTCACATCCTCTTAAATAACCTCCCCTAGTTGGGAACTGATTCAACATAGGCTGGAAAAATGGGGAGGGAACAATAAGCTGCATGTAGGTAGGTTAAAAAAAAATCATATATCATATAATAATAGAAGGAGAGAAGTAGAAGTAAATATATAAATAGCAGTTTCAGTGACAACATCCATGTACATATATCAAACATAATTTAGTAAGAATGATAGTAGTGATAAATAACGATAAAGATAAATACATCCAACATCCAAATATCTTTTCGAATAACTTTTCCTTGTGATGCGGTTGAGGCACGTTTAACCTCCTCTTGTACACTTGCTGTGCATCAGTCACAGGGAGCCAAAACTGAGCTCTGCGGCACACTGCAAGTGTTACAGGTTTGATATGTTTGTAATTTTGTCGATGGCATCACAATTTGCCAATTGCAAAGGTGGAAAATTCAGTGAGGTTCTCTCTATTGTCACACAGGCTATGATTTGAGAAGGTGTGAACAGTTCAATGGCTTAACAACATATAGAAAAGAGAGAAAGTGTTTAAATGTCGTCTTTATCCTGTAATATGATCCCCTTTGTTTTACAGAAAAGGACCCTGAGAAACGGAACAACCACTGCATGTTACTTTGCTACCATACATACAGACGCCTCTCTCCTGTTGGGCCAGATTGCAAGTAAGAGGTCCTACACACAAACACACTCAGAGGAAAATACCAGTAATGTAAGTCTGTGAACACAGCCAGGTTATATTCATAGTGACGTGGAGCTTAAAGAGAGAGAGATGGTAAATCAGCACTGTCTTGTCTGACATATTCAAGCTCTATAGTCGCTTTTACAATCAGAGTAGTAGCTCACAATGTGAAAATGGATCCATATTCTTTGTTTGACTGTGGTGAAACATACATCAGATTAATCCCAGTGATTGTAATTTTCAATCAATCAGCTGATATGTTTTTCTAAACTCCTTAAAGTCAGAATGGTCCTGTTTCCCTTGGTTGTCTCAACTGGGTTAGAAACACTTCATTTTGTTCACCTTTATGCCTTGTCCTTATCATCATGGTGTCGTTGAGTTGACACTAATCACTCTATAATAGAGGTATTATGTTTTACACATCCATGTCCATGGATGAAAAACTGTGTTGTGACTAATGATAATGGAGAAGGTCAAAGAGTACCTCAGTGTTTGGGGACCATTAACTCAACAATTCTGTCAATTGATGATGATGATTTTGATTTACAGTAAACTAGTTAGTGTTTAGTGTTGATGTGAAGTGCATGTGCCATATGAAAACAGTTGGAATATGTTGCCCAATAGTAACACATTTGGTGTGAGCTCAAAACCCAGTGAACTGACTAGGCTATAGTTTGCTTTAGTGCTTTTTGAGAAAACAAATAAACTGACTTTTATTCATACTGTTGTTGTTTCTCATCGTCCTTGTTTTTCTCGCAGATGACTTTGGACAGCGTGCCTTGGTGGGCAAGGTGTGTATGGACAGGAACAATTCTGTGAAACATTACAAAGAGACCAGTCAGGAGTGTCAAGAGGAAACATGTCGGTGGGTAACAACTTTTTAATACAGAAGAAGGGACTTTATGTGTAGGCTTTAGTTTCACAATGTAGAGCTGATCTAATTCCCTTTTACTATTTGATACTTCCCACAGGTACTATCTTTGAAATACACACATGCACATCACAGAGAATGTGCGTCTTATTCTGAAGTTTTATTTGCCTCATAAACACAGTTTTTGTTGATGAAACCTTCAACATATCAATTTTTTACAGGGACATTTACAACCTCAATATCGTGCTTGTTTAGAAGTTGTTGTAAAAGTTTTGGGCAATTTCAAATTTGCAGATGTGGCTGCGCCAAATAAGTTATAATCATTGTTTTGTTCCTTCAAGGTTCATTGCTGAGCTCTTGAACAAAAAGGTAAGATTCAATAATACAATAAACAAAACAGCAACTACAAAAAAAATCAAGGTAGGCCTGCATTGAAAAAAAAAGATTTTTAAATCCTCTGTCTTGTTGTGTTTTGGGTAGTACCCTCTGGTGAGGCCAGTGGTGACTCCCCGCTTTGCTCGATTCTGCTCAGCAGCCTTGCTGGGACAACTGGGAGCAATCGCTAAGAATAACAACCTGCACATTCAGGTGAGCTCACTGTGGCAACCAAACCAGGCTATGTCCACAGGGGACTGTTGCCATAGAGACCATTTAGTGTTGGACACGTGGGGTTCTTGAACAATGAAATAACGTGCAATTTTCAAAGGCAAAATGCTGACAGGGAAGAATAAAAAAAGAAGTATTGCTGAATAACATTTGGCGTTAGTAATCCTGTGATTGCGCTGCCACACCTCAGGCTCTATCTGAATGCTACAGCTTTTATTGAAGATAACACAACGGTTTAATGTCTGACATATATGTGTTAATTTATTTCCAGAGTCACATCAGTGAAATTGTCGAGGATTTTCAGCTTGTAAAGGAGCAGTTTCCTGATTCAGAGTCTTTCACGGACGTGTATCACAAATACAACCTGCTCACTGACAAGGTGAAGACACACGCGGGCAGACATTTAGTAGAAAAAATATAAATGCTGATAAAAATGCTGAACATGATGATGATGATGATTCACAGACAGTGATGGCTCATGGCTGCCACCTCAGTGATGAAGAGTTGGCTCTGTTCAGAGAGACAGGAGCCTCTTTGTCTCACTGTCCCAATTCCAACATTTCGTAAGTCACTGATAGTTTCTCAAGACGATAGGTGACCAAATGCTATGAAGACACAGATTTAACAATGAAATAGCAATACAGCATAACACAGCATTGTAAATACCAGAACGCAAAAGATATGCAGCGGATGAAACTTTATAATCTCTCTCTCTATCTGCTCAGGTTGTGCAGTGGAATGTTGAATGTCCGCAACGTCCTGAACCACAAAGTGAAGTTGGGGCTGGGAACAGGTAGGAGCAGAGCGACTGTGTGTACATTTTCACTTCTAAGTATTGCCATACCGCTTTTGACAAAGTCCATTACACTCTCAAGACACACTAAAATTATGTTTTATGATTTAGCATAAACCTGAACCTATGGGACCTGAATGCAGGCAGTGAGATACGTGCTAGGAGGATTTTGTTATGGTTTTACAGCATTTTAGTGTTTTAAAGAGGGCAATCAGCAGAGACTTGGCATGCAGGTCAGCTGACCACTAGCTGATCACTTTGTTTGGATTTTGCTGCTTTAAATGTCCAACTGAAAACATCTGAAGACCTGAATTTCAGGCCTCGAAGCAGCAGATATCTGAAAATGTGATGCTTTTTCATATCCACAATCTGTGTTTGTGGTGTCAGACGTGGCGGGTGGCTACTCGGCCTCGATGCTGGATGCTGTGAGGAGAACACTGGACACATCTAAAGTCCTGACCATCCAGGACCCAGAACACGACACGCTCACCTTCGAGGAGGTGTTCAGACTGGCCACACTGGGAGGCAGCCAGGGTAAGACCCAAAACCAGCAGAGTGCGTAGAAGTTACAGTTAAAAAGTGTTCTGTCTCTCTGTTAGTCTTAGTCTCCACCAACAGTCTTGCTAAAGTGTCTAAGTCACTCAGCAGCAGAAATGCCTGATTCAACACACAAGTAGCCATGGGAACGAGATATTTTTGACGATGACTGATTGCAGTTTTACAGGAGGGTAAAGAATACAACAGCTTCTTTTATGATATGTCTTGTCTGTAGCCTTGTCCCTGGATGACCAGACAGGGAATTTTGAAGTGGGCAAAGACTTTGACGCCTTGAGGGTGAATGTAGCTGCTCCTGATGGACCCATCGACCTGATCCAGTGTGAGGAACCAAAGGTTGGCAGCGGGGCTTCATTTATACATTTACACACAACTTAATGAAAGCAGACAATTTTATTTCAGTGTGACGCTAATTTATCACCACTTCAATTTTCAGATTATTTTGGAAAAGTTCTTGAATTTGGGTGAGTGTCCGTTTCTGTTTATTTGTCTTTTCAGACTCTAATGTGCCAATCACCGTTAACTTTATGTGTGTCTCCGTTACTTCCTGTTTGACAGGTGATGATTGTAACATAGCAGAGGTGTTTGTGGCCGGGAGGAAGGTGGTACCATTCACAGAGCCAACCGCAGAATAAACACTTTGGTCACTCGTCTCAAGGCCCAAATCCCAGGCTTGAAGAGGATGTTAATACATCTGAGAGATACAATATGGTGCAGCAAAAGAAGGATCAGCTGGAAACGCCCTACTGTTGCATGAATTGCACTGCTGCTCAATTCTGCTTTGTTGCTAACACAAATAAGTAGTAAATTAATCATATTATTTTAATAATAATGAAGTTCAGTGAAAGTCATCCTAGGCTGTAGTCAGCTGAGCTCAAATTCAGTCTTTTTAAGTCTTTAAAGGGATAGTTTGGATGCATAGTTTTGGGGGCGCGCCAACCGTCATCTACTGTATGTAACACACTGACTATGGATAAATACCTCATACAACCCAACTTCAAAACACCCAAACTATCCCTTTAAGGGTAATTACTGGGCTTTAAAACAGGAAATAAGGGAGTTATTATAATTGCACTTGCTGTTAGCCATTTTTTGCGTACTAAAACATATTCATGCTCCAGCCCTTTGCTGATTAAGAAGTCACTTTTTATGTTCATGTACTCATGCTACAGAGCCTGACCTGATTATCATCAGTGATCTAATATTCATGCTTATGTAGCTAGAAAATGCTTTGTGATCAGAAGACTGGGATTGACTTGAGTTGTAATCGTAGCTCCTTACGTTTTTGTGAAGGGGAAACTATTGAACATGTGTTTGTAGATTGTTTTCATCTTTTTGGTTTGATTTACAGAAGAACAAAAACATTTAAAAAAAGATATCATACTAACAAAGATTGAGATATTACTCGCTTTTGACAATCCAAGTTTTTCGGCAGATGAAATTTACATAATTCATTTGATTATCTTTGCAAAATATTATATCCATAAAATGATATGGCTTAAAAGAATACCCTCCTTTTATACTTTTAAAGACACTGATTTTAAAACATACTTGACTATGATGGAAAACTTAAAACTCAAAAATTCTAAATTGGCAAAAACTATTAGATTATTTAGACATTTATTAAAATTGATTAACAAACCCCGATTTTTTATTTTTATTATATAATTATAATTTTAAAAAAAATATATATATATATATATAATTTTTTTCCCTTTCCTTACATTCTATTTGTTGAATAATTTATATTATTTTTACATTATTTTTATAATGTAAAATATATTTGCTGAATTTTTTTAATGAAAAATCTGAAGATGTTTATGTTATTACTGTACTGAACTTTCAAAATAAAGCACGAAGAAAAGAGAAGGAAGTTGTGCCTGAGAGACCGAACTCAGGGCTGTAATGTCTCTCTCTGCAGTCAGGAAGTGTCGCTGTGAATCATGGGTTGTTGGTTGTTACACATTACTTTTGCTTTAGGTACTCAACAAATCAAGTGATTTGGCAGGTAAGTCTGCAATAGAAATTCTTCTTCTTTATTGGATATAACACTGTTTTATTACACACTAATGTAATATAACTCATAGACCTACTCTCTCTCTCTCTCTATATATATATATATAATTTCATTCTAACTAACATTAACTAACTTATCTCCCTCTCTTTGGGTCTATCTCTGCACTCAGCTGGATATATAAACCGGATTATTCTAGTGTCTCACAAGGTCTCTTCTTAAATTCAACAACATAGGAATAAAAACGGTAAACATGAAGCTTGATGAAGCTCAGATATATTACAGATGATCTCAACCATGTGATATAGTGTGATATAGGCTACTGTATATTTGCACCATTAAAGGCTTGGGAATAATGAATGAAAACATCTATTTCCACATAATAATCCATTTATATCAATATAATGTAATTTCAAGCAAGTAGCCTATATCATGATTATAGAACATAAGTGTATAATAAACTATAATTGTGTTGTGAGTAATACATCAAATGTGTATACTGGTAATTTAATCAATAATAAATAAAGTTAAGTCAATAGTGTCATAATAATGGCAGAAGGGGCAATATTGTAAAACTGGAAAGTGGCAGTGGTTTAATCGGGCAGAGGGCAGTGATTGTGTTTGTGTAATTATAGGAAAATGATAGAGGGGAGACTTTATTACATTTTATTCAGAAACAAAATTTCTCAACTGTGTTTCGGCTACGGGCGTCTTCAATGACGTCATTGGTCTACAACGACACAAGCCTCGATAAGCACTTCACAGAAAACGTACTCGACGCGCTCCGAAGCCTTGGGACAGCACGTAACATCACTACTTTTTAGGACACTCTTAAAGAAGATGACAAGAACTGTGTGTAATATTATGACTTGTGTCCCTTTAGACAAAGTATTGTCTATTTTTGACCCCTCAGCAATGATTGCATATGACTACCAACTGTAACCTGTTCAATCAAAAGGAGTTTTTTTTTTACTTTATATTTAGAAGAATTCAGTAATTTGCAAGAAAAGTTGCAATTTGTATAAGAAAATCTGAAAAAGTAAACATAATTGTTGGTATCAGAAATATGTTTTTTCTCTTTTCTATCCAGTCGATCATCTCAGCTCTCCGGCAGCAAGGAGAAACCTCCTCCATCACAAAGATTCAGCATCCGCTTCCCGTCTGGCAATGCCTCTGTTTCGGGCTTTGGGTGAACATGGTGGTGGGTTCAATGCTCTGCCCGAGAGGAGGAGGAGGAGGAGGAGGAAGAGGATGGGGAATATGGAGTGGATGGGGAGCTGCGGGAAGACGGATGAAAATGGCTCTGTCCTGTCGTTGACACGGCTGTGTCTGCTGAGCCTGGTAGACAACATGAAGGAAGTGTGGGTGAAGGACTATGCCGATAACTACCTGGATCTTTATTCATTCAGATACATCATGGGGCCTTTCAGCTTACTGCGTGAGTGTGTGAGGGCTTATTTAACAGGCAACTATACAATGTTCCTCCCCTACAGTTAACTTTTACCATGGGGGCTTATATACCAGTTCACTGTATCAGTGTATTATAAATGAAGAAACTACTTTCTCATGTATCCATTTAATCTACAGATAAAGTGATCGATCACTTCTAATCCTGCGACAACATCTCCCCATCTGTCTATCTTTCCATCTGTTACTCTCCATGTAGCGGGCAAGCTGGTCGAGGAGCTGATGTGGCTGCTGTGCACCAGAAAACAGATGTCCCGGGCGGCCCTCCACCTCCTGCTGGTACCCCAACTCCGTGGCCTGTCTCTGGAAAGGTGTCCTGGTCTGGTCACCTCCGCCCTCTGTGCCCACATTGCTGCTCGTTGCCAGGTCAGATTGAGTCAGCTGCACAGATGGCGTATCAGTTATTTTAAAGGTCCAGTGTGTGTGTGTAGGATTTAGTGGCACTTAGTGGTGAGGTTGCAACCAACTTAATACACCTCCGCTCACCCCTCTCTACGGTAGTCTTCAGGTAATGTAAAAACCTGAAATGCTCTCTCTAGAACCAGTGTTTGGTTTGTCCATTCTGGGCTACTGTAGAAACATGACCGAGCAACATGGCAATTCTTAGTTTCAGGTGATTATACACTAATGAAACCATAGTTATGAATATTATATTCCATCTCTGCTGATAGATCCCCTGAAATCCAGAAACATCTCAGACTTATTATATTGTTCACTCACTGGTTTGAATCCTATCAGTGTTTGCTAAATATGAGACTTCAACTGTTGCATGTGTGAATGTCCAAAAATATTAAAGAGGACCTATTGTGCTTATTTTCAGGTTCATACTTGTATTTTGGGTTTCTACTAGAACATGTTTACATGCTTTAATGTAAAAAAAACACTGTATTTTTCTCATACCAGCTGTGCTGCAGCACCTCTTTTCACCCTCTGTCTGAAACGCTCTGTTTGAGCTCCTGCCCCGCCCTCCCGGAAAGTCCAGTCTGCTCTGATTGGTCAGCTGGCCCACTCTGTTTTGATTGGTCAACCGAACCAAACTCTTCGGACTCCGCTCAAGCTCCGCTCTAACTAGCTTTGCTTGAGGGCGTACAAAACTAGCTGCTAGGCAGGTATTATGCAAAGTGTGTTACTTGGTGACATCACCACATCATGGAAGAAAAGGGACTTCAATTAAGGCGTTTCAGGCAATTCAGGAGCAGTGTTCCTGTGGGGGAGAGTAACTCCCTTTGGTGTGGACTTTGTAAATTTGCAGAGCTTTTACATGCACAGAAAAACATATAATACACTAAAGGAAAAGGAATAAGCACAAATGCATAATAGGTTCTCTTTATGGACATTTTCCCTGATGTTGAGTGAATCCACATCGTATCTAAGCTTAAAATCCCTCTGCAACCATTCTTCTTCTCTTTTCTTTGTCAGTAGCGTACATATAGAGAAAATTAATAAGAGATAATGGCTTTTGCCGGGATTTACGTCATCAGCAAATTTCATGAAAAGCAGAAGTGCTCCTTCATATTTTAAACATTTAGCATATGTGTATGTACACAATATTTTCAAGGCTTAAAAGAATATATTTTAAAAACCTTTTCTATGGTATAATTTTGCATGACAGATGGTTATATAGAAAACAAAATCACTGCTTATAATAATGGTGGTTTCTTGCCTGCTGTCTCACCCAAACTCACTGTAAACATGATCAGGATAGTGAAAGTTTTCTCTTTTGATATCTTGTGTCCGGCCTATAATTCCTTAATGTCTTTATGCAGTATTTCCTCCTTTCTGTCTCAGGGTCTGAGGAGTCTGGACCTATCTGGAGCCCAGCAGCTGCCCTCAAAGGTCCTGATTGAAACCCTCGGCTGTCTTCCTGCCCTACGCTCGCTCTCCCTGGCTGGTACACCTTGTGACAGATTTGTCATCAGGACGATCGCCCGCCGCTGTCTTTTGCTGCGCCACCTGGACATATCCCGCTGTCATTCCCTTCCCCCTGCTGCACTACTTCCTCTTGGAGGTGGGGCTTCCTTTCCCTCCTCTGACTGTCCCTCTTGGTCACCTCGTTGCACCTCTGCATCCCAATCTTGTATTTCCTCTTCTTGCTCCGCACCCCTGCCTCCTCTCCCCCTCAGCAGTCTGCTGGCTCTGGATATTGGGTTTGGGGAACAAGAGGGAGACCCTGTGGCGGCAGCAGCCTACCTCCTCCTCTCTCTGCCCTGCCTGGAGAGAGTGGCCATGGAGGGCCTCGCGCAGGCCTGCTGTCTCATCGAGCACCAACAGTTTGGCCAGACGGATGAGTTCACTGACAGAGAGGGAGTTCCCAGGCTGGGGGAGGTGTGGAGGGAGCGGAGGCAAAGCCAGGGCATGGACGGTTCGAGGAAAAAGAGAGAAGGAGTGGCAGCAGGTGAAGAAGATGAGGAGGATGAAAAGGAGGAGGAGATATTGTGGGAGGGGTATGGCAGTGAGGGTGAGGAAGATGCAAGTAGAGATGAAGGGCCAAGTTGCACTCAGAACCAAGCAGAGGAAAAAAGGAGAGGAAGAGGTACGTCAGGTGATGAACGCCTGATCCTGCGCCTGAAGGACGTCAAGGGCTTATCATGTGACTCTCTGGACAGTTTAAGTCGTGCATGTCCAAACGTCTGCTCCATATCAGTGAATCTCGGGGATTGTGAAAACACGACAGGAAGAAGCCACGGGTCTGTGTTAGCCGCGGGCTTCCAGGCGTGGTCGGGTCAGCTGCGGAGCCTCTCGGTACACTACCCAGGCCCTCTGGTGGATTTCCTACCTGCCTCGCAGGTTGCAGGATCCTCTTTGGTCTCTCTCACCCTGGAGGGGGTGAAAACCAGCACTCATACCCCTCTGCTGGAGGTCATCAGGGCCTGTCCCAGACTCAGAGACCTGCTCATCTCTGCCGAGCCTCCCACCACCCCACAGGAAGAAGAAGAAGACGAGGAGGATCAGCGGGACGATCGGGATCTTCCACAGCTGCCTGACCTCTGCTCCCTCACACTCAAGTAAGGCTACTATTGAGGTACACTAGGAACTATTGAGACCCAATACGTACAGTATCTTATCTATTATACCTATCTAAGTAAAATGAAAATGGAAGCAATCTGGAGTCAAGCATCTACCCCACTGAACAAGCCCCACAGACATTGTTTAGCTGTTTAGGTTGGAAAGGGAAGTAGAATTGTTAGTATTAGAATAATGAGAGCCAATACTGTTCACAAGAGTAAACAGTATGGGTTGTAAATAAGAAATATGAGCCACTTTTTCATCTAAAATCTGTGTAGTAATTTCTGCACTCAATAGTCCCTATTTTCATGCTTTTATCATGGCTGTCTTTGTGTCATTTATCAATATTACTACTAATACGACAGCCATGACCTCCTTCAGTATCCCCTCTGCCAGAGGAACACCAGCCACAACTTTGTAAAATTTCCCAAACCCCCAAAGCCTTTGTTTTACTTAAAATACGCCCAAATAAAAACAAATCAAACAAAAAAAACAAGAAAAATTACTACTAATCTGCTAATACATCTGTATTTCTTAGCTTAACTTAAATTTAGTGTATTTGAAATCATAATTTGATGTTAAAACTACCTATTACTACTAGTACTTCCTATTAAAGTAATACATCTTCTTTGTGTCTCTCTTCTTTGAAGTTTCTCCTACGAGCACAGCCAAAGGAAGCCCGTCATGTCCTGGATGTCCCTGAAGAGGGTACTCAAGTATCTCCTGACTGGTTCTCCTTTACTGGAGGAGCTCTCACTGGTCTCCCTGCCTTGCCCCTTGAACTGTGTTTTACAGAACGTATTGGACTCAGATCTGTATCTCTCTGCAGAGTCCACAGACTCACCTCCCATGCCACTGGGACGGGTACAACGCATTGTCCTGCCGCGGACTGATGTGGAGATGACAACAGTGAAAAGTATAATGCAACGCAGCAAGAGAGTCAAGTATGTAGATGTGAGTTACTGCTTGCAAATCAGTCGCCGCGAGTGTTTGGCCTGCGAGACATCCAGCGGAGTCCAAGTTGTCTGGCTCCAGTGAAAAGCTTTCCATACAGGAGCAGCACTGATGAAGGTGGACGATTAATGCTTTAAAATATTCATATAAAAATACAATGCAGTATCTCAGCTTGTATGACTACAACTCTATAACTTTTGTTATTTTTGTAACTATAGACACAGATTGATTTTACAGGCAGTTTTTGCACTGACGGATTGCAATATGTCCTTAATACTTGTCTCAAATCAAAGCATGTTATTCCTATAGTGCCTTGAATGAATTACAAGGTAATTATTGTATTTAACAGATCTTTTGACTACCATGTTTTTCTAAGATAATGGTGAATTTAACAGGCAACATGTATGAGGTGGTATGTATTAAGTCCTTGCTTTCAGTACTTTATGATTAAAAAAGCACATAAGAAATTTTAATAAATAGATCTGAAGACTATTTCTTTTTGTTTTCAATGTTAATTTCAAATTTGATATGGGCTGGACAGAACTACCTATCTAAATGGTATTTTAGTAATTTGTTCAGAGAGGACTAGTAGGAAGGAGGACCAAAGAAATGAAAGTCATACCGAGATTGAGGTTGGAGCATACCAGACTGAATAACACTGCATAGGCAAGCATCCAAATTCAATTGTGCTTTATTGGCATGGTTAGTATAGTACAGTATTGCCAAAGCATATTGCACGAGGTTTACAACATAAGTATAATAATTCAGAATGTAAGACAACAAATGGTTTACACATTACTACACTACGTACTATACAGCTGCATTACTTTACCATGATAGTATTTTTATTATCATTTGTTTTATTTAACCTTTATTTAACCAGGAGTATATATATAGTCTACTGGCTTGAATGTGAACCAGGAAAAACAACTTGATAAATAAGTCACCAGTCCGGTCTGGATTCAAGACATTCTTGAATTCTTGCAGAGCCAAGCAAAGTTTTTGGAAACAGAAACACTAAGAGAGAGACACAGGCGGAAGAAGAAGGAAAGAACAAAGTCTGAAGAATGTCTTGAATCCAGTTTACAGCAGTTCATCCTGTTATTTGAGAGAAACCGGACTGGTGACTTATTTATCAAGTCAACCAAAATCCAACTACTTGCTCCTCTCACTAGAGAAAATATGTGTTTGGTATTAAAATAAAGGACATTAAGAGTGACTTGATATTGAACAATCTGATACTGCTGGCAAATTTTTTCATCCATGCATCCAAATGGAGGAAAATTAAACCCCTATTTTCCGTTTTCAAAAGGGACCTTGTGGACAATCATCTCAGTGCTTTAAGACTAATGAAAGGACAACATGCAAAGTCTCTCCTCAGAGTTTATGAAGAACTGAACATATATGATGATGACCCCTAGAGCTACGATGGATTATTATTTATTTATTTATGCATTTCTTTTTTTGTTCCTTTAATTATTTTCTACCCTCTTTAATTTTTGTTATTATATTATTTTTTATAATTGAAGTTATCTTTCCTCTCCTATATATGATGATGACACCTAGAGCTACTATGGAAGAGTGCAGTCTTATGATTATTTATTTATGCATTTCTTTTTTTGTTCCTTTAATTATTTTCTACCCCCTCTTTTATTTTTGTTATTATATTATTTTTTTTATAATTTAAGGCATCTTTCCTGTCCAATTGTGCCTTGTATGTTAGAAGTATTGAGTTTAGATTACAATGCCTTAATGTTTGTAAATTAATTATCTTCAATAAAATAAATAAACAAATAAAAAGTTGTTTTTCCTGGTTCACATTCAATCCAGTAGGGGGCGCTTTAATCCTTGTTGCAACCCGCTATTAAATGACGAAGAAGAAGAGGAATGTTGGGCGGTGTGGTGTTTCCCCATTCTGTTCAGTGTGTTGCGTGTTATCCGGACAACGCGGAGACTAAAATCAAACGCACCTTTGGCCGGGGACATACCACGTCACTCACCGGAGACCTGCTGCCACATACTCGCTAGCATTACCACAGCGGTGAGCATCTGGCTGCTCTAGAAATGTCGGTTTCTCTAGAAAAGCGGGGACTTTCACACATTTGTTAGTAAGTATGAAATCATTTAAACACCACGAACATATAACTGTACTGTGTTGACACTGACGATTAGTAATAATATGTTAAATTAAGCTGTTTTAGCCAATAACACGTAGCTAGATAGGCCTTTTGAAGTATCTATTGACTGCAGACATGCCATTTAGCCCCATTTCATGCTTGGAACAGGTGCTACATTTCTTAATATAGATTACTGACCCTACCTGCTACAGTTACATATCATACCTTGCTGGATTCAGAACAGTCATACCTTTCCATCAAACCCTGATTGGTGTTTCTGGGACAATCCCAGCCAAAGCTACCTAAAAGTAAATTAATACATTACATTATAGACCTTCATATTTGATATTTCCGCTTAATGTGTTTGTAGTACTGTATTTCATAAATGCATCAATATACAACATTCTGTTTCTTTACACATATAGAGGAACCCATTGGCCACTATCACACCAAAGTTGGGATCAATCAGAGCATGCATTATGAAATTACATGAGTTTTGGTGTACCATCTCCTACAGTTACATATCATACATTACTGGATTCAGCACAGTCATATCATTCCATCAAACCCTGATTGGTGTTTCTTGGACAATCCCAGACAAAGCTACCTAAAAGTAAATGAATACATTACATTATAGACCTTCATATTTGATATTATTGTACTTGTATGTGTTTGTAGCACTGTATTTCCTCAATGCATCAATATATTCACAGTCTGTTTCTTTACACATATAGAGGAAGCCCCTGGCCACTATCACACCAAAGTTGGGATCAATCAGAGCATGCATTATGAAATTACATGAGTTTTCTGGTGTACCATCTCCCATTCGGCTTGGCTTTATTTTGCACTTATTTTATTTATGGGGTGTGTCACAATATCTGTCAATTTAACCACTTTTGCAGTAAAATATTTTTATACAAGAATCCATTTTATATGTAGGAGAACTAAGAGAATATAAAAAACATTGTTGTGCTTTTTCCTCCCAAAAGGTCATGATGACAAGTGAGGGAAACGGGATGGAGCCGTGGAACAAGCCAAAGCTCCCATCTTCAGCTGACTGATTCTTGATTTACAATTCAATCACACCAACAAAGACAATCTGCATCATGGGAAGGTTGGTTTGCTGTCACTTTGTGGGAATGTAGATTGAATCATGAACTTTCTCACATGTGTTACATTTTTAGGCACACTTTGTTCAGGCTCTCCTCTCTTATATCTGTTGACAGGATCAGCTTTTCGTGCCTTTTCCCAGCCCCGTGGCATTTCAGCCTGTCATCTCAGGTCCTTCCTCGGCTCCTGACACCATCCCTCAGACAGCTCCTCTTCATCGGCCTGGTGCTCTGCCTCATCGGACTGCTCTACCTGCTGCTCGCCACTGGGAAGGGACACGCCAGCTGGATCAGAGAGGAAAATCACTTCCACAGGTAAACTGCTAAACAGCTGCTCTGTGTTTTACGTTATGATGAACACGGGCGACGTTGTCTTTAACAATTATTTGTTGTCCAAAAGGCACTTGGCGAGGGTGACAGATGTGGATGCGACAGATACAAGCAACCCCAACCTGAACTACGGCCTGGTGGTGGACTGTGGCAGCAGTGGCTCCAGGGTATTTGTGTACTGTTGGCCCCAGCATAATGGTAACCCCCATGAACTGCTGGACATTCGGCAAATGAGAGATCAACACCGCAAGCCAGTGGTCATGAAGATCAAACCGGGTAAGATACGCAGTGCTTGGCAGTATTTAAAGGAGAGGATATGAGCATTATCCAACAAGCACCATTTGCTTGAAGACTCTCAATGACAAACCATTACATGCCGACTATAAAATACATTTTTGGTCTTTCCTTGTAGGTATCTCTGAATTGGCTAAAACACCTGAGAAAGCCAGTGATTATATCTATCCACTGCTGAGCTTCGCAGCCCAACACATTCCCAAAAACAAGCACCAAGAAACCCCCTTGTACATCCTGTGCACGGCCGGAATGAGAATCCTTCCTGAAAGGTACAGTTGGGAAGCCCCAGATGTAAATATAACCAGTGGTGGAAGGACTACTCCGATTCCTTTACTTCAGTAAAAGTAGCTATACCACAGTGTAGAAATACTCTGTCACAAGTAAAAGTCCTGCATTCAAAATTGTACTTAAGTAAAAGTATAAATGTCTTAGCACCAAAATATACTTAAAGTGCAAAAAGTAAAAGTGCTCATTATGCAGAATTATATATTTTGCATAATTATAATATAGTTATTGATGATGTTCATTACTTTAATGTTTGCAGCTGGTAAAGGGGGGCTGTTTTTTTTTAAATTTATATACTGCTGAATAGCTTGTAAATTTTCACCAAGGAATCAATAAATATCTTTATCCATCATCATTTATTTGTTGATAATATTTTGTATTCTGAATCTGCAAAGTCAATCGGAACTAAAGGTGCCAAATAAATGTAGCGGAGTAAAAAGTACAAAATTCCCCTCTGAGATGTAGTGCAGTAGAAGTATAAAGTAGCAGAAAATAGAAATACTCAAGTAAAGTACCTAAACATTTTACAGTACTTGAGTAAACGTACTTGGTTACTTTCCACCACTGAATATAGCAAGTTCCACTGAAATCGAAAAGCATTTTTGTTTTATATGCCATACATCTTGTGATGAAGTTTCTGTGATTTGTTAAATCTCAGTCAACAAGAAGCACTTCTTGAGGATCTGCGAACAGACATCCCAGTCCACTTCAACTTCCTCTTCTCCGATTCCCACGTGGAAGTGATTTCTGGAAAACAGGAAGGTAAATAAAAGGGATAATAAAAATAGATGGGAATGAAAATCAGTACGCTCAACTAACATGTATCACAGTTTAGATTCATGACTTTTTTTGATTATAACATACTTAATACAGCGCCATAGTGTTTATTCACCACTTCATTAGCGTTGAAAGATTTTCTTGACACGTCATGCACGACAAATTAACATGCGAAACACATTTGCATTGGTAGTAGGGCTGCAACTTACGCTTATTTTCATCGTGGATAAATCTGTTGAGTATTTTCTCGATTAATCGATTCGTTGTTTGGTCTATAAAATGTCATAAAATGCTGAAAAATGTCAATCAAGAGTTTCCCAAAGCCTAAGATGATGTCCTCAAATGTCTTGTTTTGTCCACAACTCAAAGATATTTAGTTTACTGTCATAGAGGAGTAAAGAAACCAGAAAATATTCACATTTAAGAAGCTGGAATCAGAAAATTTCACAATAACTCAAATCGATTAATCAATCATCAAAATAGTTGGCAATTAATTGAAGATTGAAGATGCTGGTAAAAGTTTATATATTAACCTTACAATTTGTCATCATTGGCTGTAGGTGTCTATGCATGGATTGGAATAAACTTTGTCCTCGGAAGGTTTAACCATGTGCACAATGGTAAGGACCCAAGCAAGTAGTATTTCAACAGTGTGCCATTTAAAAAAAAATAAAAAAATATTTTTTTGTATACCACACAAACAAACATGTAGTAACACAGAAATCGCACGATAAACCCGCCCTGCCTAACTCCGTCACCTCTCTTTTTCAAGATGGCGAAGCTGTAGTGGAGGTGCACGTCCCAGGCAGCGACCAGCAGGAGGCGCTGCAGAGGAAAAGGACTGCCGGTGTCCTGGACATGGGCGGCGTCTCCACACAGATCGCATACGAAGTGCCCAAAACTGTAAGCTTTGCTTCTCCACAGCAGGTTATTATCCACAACCAATTCTGTTTTTTGTGCTGTCTTTGGTTTTTGTCACTCACCCTTTGTTCTTCTCCCTCCTTCCAACCTCTGTCATTCCCCGGTTAAACCCTGTATGCACCATTTTTGTCCCGTGGAGATGGTCTGCTATCCATTCATCCCTATTGAAGGCATACTGTAAGCCTGCTGCATGACTCCATAGCAGGAGTCATATACATAGAGACCATCAAATGCAACGGAAGATGTCCATGTCAATATTTTTTGTTTGTGTTGTTAGTTATTTATGTACATTAGCAGGTTTGGCATACGTTGCTTCTCTTTCATTGTTTTTTTTCTTTACACCACATGATCATGCTCAATTGAATTTTCACCGTCATCTTGCTAGATAGCTTCAGCTTCTGCTCCTCTATGTTTTGAGATGCATTAAACTAGACATAACAACATTTAGTTTGTCTAAATGTGGCCTCAAACATAGGTCACCTGCTGCAATAAGCAATCGACGTGTTGCATGTGAGCACTGCTGTCATCGTGGGTGTCATCATTCCCAGGCTGATTTTTTTTCTTTGTTCCCTAGGAGGAAGTTGCAAAGAACTTACTGGCCGAGTTCAACTTGGGGTGTGACGCACATCGCACAGAGCATGTTTACCGTGTTTATGTGTCCACCTTCCTGGGTTTTGGAGGAAATGCCGCGCGCCAAAGATACGAGGACAGCATCATCAGAAATACTGCCACTCGAAACAAGTGAGATACACTAAAATAAATGTTTCCTGTCCCCTGTCAGTACACAGTGCTGTGTGTATTTACACTGTATTCCTGATCTCTCCAGGCTCTTAGGTCAGCATAACGGTGAGACAGCAGAGTCTCCCCTCCTGGACCCTTGTCTACCCGCAGACCTGCAGGATGAAATTGGCACATCTACGCAGAAGCTCTATCTGCGGGGCACAGGAGACTTTGACCAGTGCAGACTGATCCTCCAGCCGTTCCTCAACCGCACCAATGAGACCCTCACCTCCCTCAGCGGCATCTACCAGCCAGCCATCGACTACAGCAACAGCCAGTTCTACGGCTTCTCTGAGTTCTACTACTGCACGGAGGACGTGCTGCGCATGGGCGGGGATTATAACGCTTCCAAATATGCCCAGGCTGCCAAGGTAAATACATGGAAAGATACATTCTCAATACCTCTTATTCCCTAATTATTTGGGAGCAACAGAAGTTAATGTATTGATGTCTTACCACTAGAAACTTTCCTGATGTTGTCGTTTAACGTTTCCAGAATTACTGTTCCACCCAGTGGAAGACTCTGAGCGAACGCTTTGACTCTGGCCTGTACGCCTCACATGCTGATCTTCACAGGCTGAAGTAAGTCACACAGGATTATCAAACCACTTCTGAAGCTCAATTTATCAGTTATGTTTATTTACGGTTTTATGTTTTATGCCCGCAGGTACCAGTGTTTTAAATCAGCATGGATGTATGAAGTATTGCACTCAGGCTTCTCTTTCCCGGCCCATTATAAAAACCTGAAGACCGCCCTGTTGGTCTATGATAAGGAGGTCCAGTGGACTCTTGGAGCTATTCTCTACAGAACACGGTTTCTGCCTTTGAGGTAAGATACACATACACACACATTTGCCCCGTTCTTTGATACTTTACTGATCAAGCCTTAAGTAATGTTCGCCAGCCAAAATGATCATAATCTGTTCTTCCATGTAAGTGGAGGAATTATAATTTTCAGAGCAATCTTTGATAACAGCACACTCTTATCGTGAACGTGAGTGGAGAATTTAAACAATGATCAGTATTTAGGATTGGCTGGTACTGGGCATAGCACCAAGGCTTACAGACACGGCGGCAGCAGGAAGTAAGCTAAAGTCGAGGAAGGTTACTGGTCTCAAACATGTCCTAACTGTGAAACAAAACTCTGTCAAAGCCTCTAATTAGTAACATAATTATGGACAAGAAATGAGACTGAAAGACAAAAACAATTAAACTGATTACCCAGTAAAACCTGTATCTTTCAATCTCATGATCACGGTGATTCATTTGAGCCAAATTACATGTTCAGACAAGAAATTCTGCTCAGTATAAATTTAAAGCATGCTTCCAAGAATCTTTCCATCAAGTCAAACTTCCTTCGGTCTTAAAGTATAATGAACAGGACCCTGAACTGAATTTTTGTTTACACAGTATATCTTTCTTCAAAGCAGGTCTAATATGTATGGTTTTGTTTTGCCTCTTCCAGGGACATCCAGCAGGAAAGTCTGAAAGGAGTGCACTCTCACTGGCGGCACAGCTTCTCCTTCGTCAACAACCACTACTTATTCCTGGCATGTTTCTTCATTGTGTTGCTGTCTATTATGCTGTACTTGCTGCGACTCCGTCGCATCCATCGGCGCACGGCGCAGCGCTGCACCCCTTCCTCTGTGCCGTGGTTGGAGGAGGGCCTTGGCTCACCCACACTCCCTATCAACCTCTAAACTTTCTAGATCGTAAAGTCTGGAAAGCATGTCTGACTTTCCAAAGCCCATCTCATTTTCCCTCTGAGGCCATCTGCTTGTTCAGTCTGCTACCCTGAAAACCCCTCTACGAGTTGAAACAGAGATGGTAGTGAGAATTGGACGTACAAGGAAGATCTTATGTGAGTCTTCAGGCTTACCTGAGCCATGAAAATATGTGTTTAAATTATTTTGTTTAATAATGACATGTCTTTTTTAGAATCCACGTTCTTGCTTTTTCTTGTCTCCTGATGTCTTCTATTTTATTTCTAAAAAAAAGACGAACACAACGGTACTTTGCTCGCTGGCAAATCTTCCACACCCAAATGAATATGTAGTCTATACTTTGACCTTCACAAAGTTGGACATATTGGACATTTGCCTTTTTTTATGCCTTGTATGTCTATGATCACATCTTTTCTTTTTTGTTTTTAAAGTTGTTAAATGGTACAAGCACTCCATTTCTACAGGAAACTCAAATGCAATACGATTTATAATTGGTGGAAGAAGCACTTTGTAATGCAGTTGAGATGCACTTCCCAGCTGGAATGGTCTTTTTTTTTGTGTGTGTGTCTTTTGCAAATTGTCCTGCCTCAACAAGACAAGTAGCCTTTTAATAGCTATACTAGTGCAATACATGTCTTGTCACTGTTGGGGAACCCTCCAAAACACATCTTCTCTTTTGTCGAGAGGTTTGATCTCTCTTAAAGCCCTGCTGAAATTCTTCTTGTGTTGGATCATCTGACTTTTAAGTTGGATACCGTTGCATATATTTACGTTGGGCTTCATTTTCAGAAGCTGTCATATCACTGCTGTGAGGGGATCGTAAGCGAGAGCACATGCCCCATTATTTATATGAAAACGGTCTACAGTGAAATGTTTGCACAGATGAATGCGAAATAAGTGTTGTCACATTGCAATTGAGTAATAAAGATTTTACGGTATACTTGTGTGGCTGTTTATTTCATGAGGAGGAGATCAGACTAAACAAACGGTGTCTGTATTTTCTTGCAGTGAATCTGAAATCGGTGGTTCTAAAAGTGAAATGTAAAAACACCAACCTGTCACTGAAAATCACCACTTGTAGTTGGGTTTTGAGTTTAAGTACAGCGTGAGAGCATCAAGCAACTGTAATAATCTGCATGCAGTCACTAATGACCGTATAACCTCAGCACACGTGCTGTAGACAATTTGATGGTTATAGTTGTGCAGACAAATGAGATGATTCAAACTGCACAATGTGAGGGCCATCAGCTGTGAATGTCTTCCTCACAGTATTCAGTTTTGCAATAACTGCTGAAAAATGGTCCACTTTATGATCAAATATGTAATATATAGCCATCAACGGACGATTCCTGTTTCACACACTTGTTGTGCTCTGTGTGAGAAGAGTAAGAAGAGAAGAGTTAATACTTGATGCATTCTACATGTGGGACACACTAGACCATCGTGTTCAGTGTCCAATAGGTGGTATTAGTAGCCTTAATAACCTTTAATCATTACAAAGTCCACAGTAATACATCTTTGGTCCATCATAAATCCAACATATTATTGCACTTACAGATTGGCACTTTCATTGTAAACATGTTCACAGTTCTTATAATACAAAGCAGGGCCAGCGTAAAGCATAGGCCATATAAGCCAGGAAGTGAGTCAAATGTTCCATTGCATCATCAGCGCCCAGCAGCAAAGCTACGCTTCTGCCATTTTGGACTGAAAGCAACTACCAGACTCCAGCAAAACGTCCGCCTCAAAGTGCCGTACAAGAGTAAAAGAAAATGATTTCTATTCTATTGTCATATTCTACCGAAATGACCTGTATTGAACAACAAAATATTAAATGTAACTCTCTTTCTCACACTTTTTCATCTGCCTGGCCACACTTATTTGTTAATAAAAAGTGAAAATTGTAGTGAAACTGACTAAACAATTTCAGGGATGTATTTTTATTTTCATAAATACAGTTATTTATGAAAATGAAAATCCAAATTTCGCCTTGGGCACCAAAAGGGCTGGCGCTGACCCTGATACAAAGCACTTGGTTAACAACTTGATTGTTCTGCTGTACATCTGAATCACAATCATTTAGACTGAATACATGGTCTGATTAAAGGTCACATTGTAGATATTGAGCCTTGTAGTTAACGGTAAAGAAGATAGTTGTAACAATTCACTCTTTAAATGTGTCAAACAGTGTGTATGATAAAGTGCTGGTGGTCACTATACTACTATGCTTCTCCACCATTAAAAGGGGACTTTTTCTGACTGTAAGTTTCCCTTTTGAACATGTGAATGCTCGCTGTTGCAACACTGCTCGAACAAGTGGCTCTTTAAGACACCAGGCTCCTATAATGCTGAGTCATATGTCACGCTGCTTCGCCGACACGCCCTCAGAGACACTGCAGTGGGCTTTGTGTTTCGAGCTTAGGTTTCAGCCAATGGTGAGTGACACACAGGATAGTTAATAGATCCAGTCCAACTCATTCGCTCTAAAGACAATTTGTTTCTTTCTTTAATAGAATAATATAATTTACAAATCAAATATTTTGACCAAGAGATTGTTCACAAATTTGGAAGAAACAAAGGTTCAGATCTCTGTTTGTAGTGTAAAAAAGGAGAGTGGATTGACAGGAAACCACTGAATCTTTAGTATGTTCAAACACAAACTGGCATCCAGTTGGATATCAGGGTGAAACTTAAACTTCTGGCCGGCAACAAGAGACCGGACGACACAGCCAAAAAACAAACATAGTATAAATTATTAAGAATAACAGATGTAATGATAAAAAGTGTGTAGACATTAATTTAGATTCATTAAGATGATTCGTTTCTAACAGGCTTCCTGAACTAATTTAATCGAATAAGTAATGAATTTGAACCTGTGAGGTAGCATCCGCTCATGTACAAGTATGTCATACTTCTTATTCAGGAGCTGAAACTAAAGCATAGGAAAGTTACAAGTGAGAGGGTGGTGTGAGGTTGTTGTGTAAGCTCACGTTATTTTTTAACTTTTTGAATTTAATGCTTAATGTAATACTTTTTTAAAAATAATTTAGAAAGTAAGATCTTAGCACCAAGTGGTGTCAGAGAGCCCTTTGGTTCTTTTGTCTTTTTAAAAGAATTATCTCCAATTAATTGTCCTACAAATTGTTTCATAATTCTTCACTCCAAAAGAGCAAAAACACTGGAACACTTTACCAGCACTATCACAGTAGCAGTCAAACATTTTTCCATTGATTTGAAGCTTGATATGTTTCAATATTGCACAAAACTTAAAGGTGCTAAATTCTATATCCAGAGCATCAAGATATAATAGAGTAATGTCTACCTGAGCAGAAAATGATGTTGCTCTCTCTCATATAGCGGTTACAGCTGATAGCGCCATCCCAACCAACGGTGTCGTCACGGGAACGTAGCACCCACCCTCCGGTTCCTCCTCAGGTAAACACTGTTATCTATATCAGCACTTTTAGTTGCACTAGTTATCACCGTAAGCACCATTAGCTGCGAGCCGCTGACTCGCCGATGCAATGTTGAGAGCCGTTGAGAGGGAATAGAAATGCTCCCAATCCCGTATTTAGCACCTTAGCAAACAAACGAAAAGGCTAGCATTACGCGGTTGTATGCTTCCGCCAAGTACTCAGTTTGCAGTTTACATCCATGTTTATCCAAAATGTCATCACTTCATTATGCTATCCTTTTAGAAATTTGTATGAAATTGTCATAATTATTGAGTTATGGACAAAAATGTGTTGTGTGAGGTTACAGTGACCTTGACCTTTGACCTCTGGCCACCAAAATCTACTCAGTTCCTCATTGAGTCCAAGTGAATGTTTAGAAATAATCAATAAAACAATTATTTTATTTAATTTAGCCTATACATTTTTAGCTTTAGCCACCTCTACTTTTTTCCCCTTTTATCGATAATTTGTATCTCTTTCGGATCCAACGGTAATTTGTGATTGACTATTATTCTTTTTATTTTATTTTTATATATTCTATATATTCTTATGCTGTGTATTGAAAGCACTTTGTGCTTCCAGCTCTAAAATTGCTATACAAATAGAATTATTATAATTATAACACTACATTTCAGAGGGAAATATTGTGCTTTTTGCTCCCCCACATGTATTTCAGAGTTAATTTGCAATTCTTGGACATTATATTTACAATACATATGTGATGCAATGTTCTTGATTAAATAAATATAATCAAAGTCCTTAAAATGTGATTCCTCTCGACCAACTGCAACATTAAATTGATGATAACATGTTAATGAATCATTAATAATAATCCAATATAATATTAATTTGACTTTCTGTCATAGACCTTTCTGCATAATGAGTACTATAAGTAATGTTCGCTGTTAATACTTCTCTATTCTTACTTGTGTAATACAGTATTTTAATACTGTAGTAGGTTTTTAACACTACATATTATAAATAGCCTCTGAATCTGAATATTTCTTCCACCACTGGTACAACACACACATCACATCTGTCCTATGGTTTGGCTGCCTGGTCCCAGGCAGTAAATTTTAGTAAAATCCATAGAGTGTCTTTGCAACAGGGCCCTGAATATCTTGGACAAAAAGCAAATAAGGTATCATCATTGCCGCATTTTGAGTAAATACAAGATGTTAAGTTTTGCTAACTTTATTGATTTAATTATGTAAAGCTTGTGTTTAAATATTTGAACGGACTTGCTCCTCTTCCTTTCTGCAAATACTTCATGAGACTACAGAGCTGTAGCAGATCCACCAGAGCAGCTTCAAGTGGCAAATTGTAAAGTTCAATTCTGCAGAACATCTTTTGCTCAGACAGCTTTTTCTGTGAAAGGAGCAAAGTCTTGGAATCTGCTGCAAACTTTACCACCTTTAAGAGAGAAACCAAATCCTGTTTAATTCAGCGACAAACCTGTACTCATGTCTAGTTTTTACATGTAATGTTTTTAAATGTGTGCTTTATTGTATTTATTTATTTTTCCTGTACCCATTCCTGTTTTAATCTCTTATTTTCACAAAAAGCCCTTCTAGGGACAGGTGTTGCAAATTAGCATCTGCTATAAGCACTATGATACTGGCATCAGATAGCTGTTTTTAAGTTGTCTATGTACATTGTATTGGTCCCTATTAAATAAACCATGAAAAAAAACGACAAAAAAAAACATATTCAGAGCGAGGAAACTACAAGCTGAAGATGAAAAAGAAGGGTTGTACGATTTATCTACATTAATAATAACAAACAGATGTTGCCTGATAAGGAGACCAAACCTACTTTATCTATACCAGCAGTACTACTGCGATTACAATTTAAGTCAAACCCATTCAAAAACAAGCAGACAAGCAGCAGGGATGCACAGCAGAGCAGAGCAGTGAAGTGTCAGAAGGAATCCACCACGAGAACTTTTCATTGGTCGCGCCAAACCGAGAGCCCGCCCTAATTGTTGAATGCCGAGACGTGATTGGCCCATATCCCTCTCTGGAGCCACGCCCCCTCAGCTTGTGGACGTCACACACTGGGCGCTGGAACTCCAGTAGTGATGGGAATTCCGGCTCTTTTTAGTGAGCTGGATCATTTGGCTGAGCTCACCAAGAAGAGCCGGCTCTTTGGGCTCCCAAACGGCTCTTCATTTTACCACTTCTGCCTTTTTATAATTCAGCCAAATTTAGCGCTGTTTTGACCTATGATTAGTATGCATGCACATATATCACTTAAATCATTCAATATAATTATACCAAACCTTATAATTTCCAGAATACCATAATTTTACATGCTGCTTCGTTTACAACTGTCACTCATCTTGTCTGCTATTCGCGCACCGCACTCCTCTCTCTCTTTCTCTCCTCCTCTCCCTCTTGTCTGTGCCTGTAGACCGTCAGCGCATCGCGCACCCCCGCCCCTCCCTGCTTGATCGTATGATCCTCGTCTGTCATCACCTGATTGGTCGCATGGACGTCATTAACACAACATTCAGTCACAGTCAGTGCATGGAGTGCCCGTGGTGCGGAGAAGATCGTCCTATCATTCTGCCTTGAATTAATTAAAGAAAAAAAAAAAAAAAAAAAACGGCTTTCGGACGGGAGCCGGTTCTTATGGTACGTGTCCACAGGGGCGTTTTTTATCGTGAGGGGACGCGACGCTTCCCAACATTGGACGCTTGGTGGGCTGTCACTAGACACAAGGCTGTCCCCACCTGATTGGACGAACGCTTTCCCTCAGTGGGCTGCTGCTCCCAGCTTTCAAACCGGAAACAGTATGGAGGCCCGTGATTTGCCTAAAGTAGACTAGACCTCAACTTTATGCAAATGAGGAGCGGGCGTCGTGACGCTCCGTTTCTCGAATCGCGACGCCACGCTACCAGAATGCATTGCGCGGCTGCTTACATAGACAATGAATGGGGAGCGTGGAAAGCACGGAGCCTGTGGACACGTACCATTAATGCATGGAGTGCTCATGGCGCGGAGAAGATCGTCCTATCATTCTGTCTTGAATTAATTAAAGGGACTGTTTGTAACTTTCAGAAATGCTTGTTAACAGCGACACCTGTGGCCATTAAGTCAACGAAAGTCAGCGTCGGGCTCGCGCTTGCTCGCTCTAAATAGACATGAACGAGCATCGCTCAAAATAGTGAGGTGACACACGTCAGCTAAAACCACAATTACCACTCTATTTCACCTGCTTGGCAGTAATGTTAGCTGACCAGGCGAAGGTCTCTCCATGAATCAGTGCTGATCCTAGTGTTGGCTTTTCCTGCCTCAGCCCCGCTGCTTCAGCCTCCGGGTCTGAAGCAGGAAAAGAAACGTTATCGTCTCTGACCGCAGCCGGAGTGAACAGGGAGACACCGGCACCCGGTCGGAGACAGTAACGTTTCTCGCTGCGGAGCCCCGTCACTTCACAAGACACGGGAAACCTCTGTTGGTCTGGAGGAGCTGCAGCAGTTATTTCTGCACAAACGTCCACTGTACATTTACTAGATATTCTCAGAGCTAAACTAACTCTTCTGCAGTGTGTAGTGTGCGCGCATAAACGTGAGGTGGAGCGAGAACGCGCGCGGCGTGTGACTGAAGGCAGGCACGCAGCGGAGCAGAGACTCCGGCCCTGGAGACCAAAGCTCCGGTCTCCCCCGCGTACTACGACCGCTGCCAACACTGTTTTGCAAGACGGGCTTCACTAGATATAACTTTGCGGTTTTGGTGCTTCCGTGTAGTTTGTGTTGGAGTCTGATGGTACGTGTCCACAGGGAGTCTGAACAGCGTAGCCACACGCGAGCGCGCATATGCGAGCGCGCATTGGAAGCCGACACGGTAGATTTATACGTGCAAAAAGTTACAAACAGTCCCTTTAAAGAAAAAAGAAAAAAAAAAAGAAACGGCTCTCGGACGGGAGCCGGCTCTTATCGTTCACTTAAAAGAGCCGGCTCAATGAACCGGCTCTTGGAACCGGCTCGTTCTTGACCGACACATCACTAAACTCCAGTAAGTGAAGCAGCGATGATGTTGTGGTTATCCACGCCGCCGAGGACGACGCCTCTTCTGGGTGTTATCTTGTAGAGAGAAGACAGAAGTGGAGGAGAGAGCAGCTCTCCACGCATGGAGTTGAGCTCGGACCCTGCTGTGGCGGCAACACTGGTGGAGATGTCGCAGGTGAAAAGCAAAGAGGACGATGAGAGTGACGGTGACGGCGACTACTACGAGAGTCTGCCACCTCATGTCTCCGTGACGACCCACATGACAGCCGGAGCGGTGGCTGGCATCCTGGAGCACACCGTGATGTACCCGGTGGACTCTGTCAAGGTAACACACAACACAACACACAACACAGAGGGAGTTTAGCAGCACATGTTTTGCTCCAATTCACTACCTAGCAACAGAGCTAACTGTTAGCTTTCTCTCGGTTGCTAACCAACGTTAGCTATACACATGTTGAAGCTGCCCATCCTTAGTTAGCCTCTCAGTGTTAGCTCATTTAGCCTGCTTGCTTTGCTTCAAACTGAGCAAACTAGTTGAGCAGGATAGCATGGGTTAAAATCTGTATAAACATGTGTTAGCTAAGCTGAGCTAAGTAGTAAACAGTTGTGCTATTACCCTTGTCACATTATATAGCAAGGTTAGAGTTAAAGTTCTTCTCATTTAAATCATAGTTTACACAAGTTTCCATGTTATTCTAATGCTATCTCAGGGGGTTTCTCTCAGTCTGAGTTGATTTTCTTAATGAAATTAGTTACCCAGACTTGCCCCTATTACTATTACATAAGGTAAGTGAAGGTCAAGTACCTGGCTTTGCTGTAACATATGTCACTAGAGCAGGGGTCAGCAACTACTACTACTATCAAAAGAGCCATTTTAGGCAAAATAAATAAAAAAATAAAAATCTGTCTGGAGCATTTGAGCATTGTGATGAAAGTTACACAGCTTATAGTCTAAGCATATAGTATATAAGTCTAATGCAGTGAGGGGCCAAAGTGCAAATGTACTACAGAGTATTAGGGTCACATTGAGGGAAAAACATCTGAGATTTACAGAATAAAGTCGGAATATTACAAGAAAAAAAGTCGGAATATTACGAGAATAAAGTCATAACTTTATGAGAAAAAAAGTCGGAATGTTACGAGAATAAAGTCATAATTTTATGAGAAAAAAGTCGTAATATTATGAGAATAACGTCATAATTTCACGAGAAAAAAGTCCTAATATTATGAGAAAAAGTCATGACTTTATGAGAATAAAGTCATAACTTTATGAGAAAAAAAGTTGTAATTTTACGAGAATAAAGTCATAACTTTATGAGAAAAAAAGTCGTAATTTTACGAGAATAAAGTCATAATTTTACGAGAAAAAAAGTCGTAATGTTACGAGAATAAAGTCATAATTTTATGAGAAAAAAGTCATAACTTTACGAGAAAAAAAGTCGTAATGTTACAAGAGTAAAGTCATAATTTTATGAGAAAAAAGTCGTAATATTACGAGAATAAAGTCATAACTTTACAAGAAAAAAGTCATAACTTTACGAGAAAAAAAAGTCGTAATGTTACAAGAATAAAGTCAACTTTACGAGAAAAAGTTGAAACAGAAAAAGAGCTAAGTAGTAACAGTTTTTGCTAACATAGCAACGTCCAGTGTCATCTTAATTTATCCCCCCTGTCACATTATATAGCAAGGTTAGAGTTAAAGTTCTCCTCATTTAAATCATAGTTTACACAAGTTTCCATGTTATTCTAATGCTATCTCAGGGGGTTTCTCTCAGTCTGAGTTGTTTTTCTTCATGAAATTAGTTACCAAGACTTGCCCCTATTACTATTACATAAGGTAAGTGAAGGTCAAGTACCTGGCTTTGCTGTAAAATATGTCAAACTGCCTTGAAATATACAACTAGACCAGGGGTCAGCAACCTTTACTATCAAAAGAAAATACATTTTAGGCAAATAAATAAAAAATCGGTCTGGAGCCGCAAAACATTTGAGCATTGTGATGAAGGTAACACAGCTTATAGTCTAAGTATATAGTATATAAGTCTAATGCAGTGAGGCCAAAGTGCAAATGTACTACAGAGTATTAGGGTCACATTGAGGGGAAAAAAACATCTGAGATGTTAGTGTACTATGTTTACACAAGTTTACATGTTATCCTGATGCTACCCCAGGGGGTTTCTCTCAGTTTCAGGGTTGTTGTTTTTTTCATGAAATTAGTTACCCAGACTTGCCCCTATTACTATTACATAGGGTAAGTGAAGGTCAAGTACCTGGCTTTGCTGTAAAATATGTCAAACTGCCTAGCTAATTTAGCCTGCTTGCTTTGCTTCAACTGAACAAACTAGTTGAGCAGGATAGCATGGGTTAAAATCAGTGTAAAAATGTGTTAGCTAAGCTGAGGAAGTAGTAACAGTTGTGCTATTTTCTCTTCTTTCTCGGGTTAACTTTGCTAACATAGGAGTATTAGGGTCACATTGAGGGAAAAAATATCTGAGATTTACAGAATGAAGTCGTAATATTACGAGAAAAAAGTCATAATGTTACGGGAATAAAGTCATAACTTTACAAGAAAAAAAGTCATAACTTTACGAAAAAAAGTCGTAATATTATGAGAATAAAGTCATAACTTTATGAGAATAAAGTCAGAAGTTTACGAGAATAAAGTCATAACTTTACGAGAAAAAAATCGTAATATTACGAGAATGAAGTCATAACTTTACGAGAAAAAAAGAAAATAACTTCTAAAATTACTACTTTATAATATTGACTTTATTCTCATATTGCTACGACTTTAGACATACAATATCTCAACGTTACCTCCGATCTTAAAGGGCAAACAATAACTTTTATACCATGTTGCTAAACTCTGTATTGTAGTGTACTTCTTCTGTGGCCACTCATACTGTAGATGCATTGAGCAATAAAGGAAAGTTAACTGTATCCCTGTTGAAATGTCCACGATTTCGAGATTAAATCTGTATTTAAATTTGTCTCAATCTATTCACTAATATGATCAATATTAAATACATTTGTTGTAGATTAGATTAAACTTTATTGACATTGCTCCCAGTACCAGTACCAGTACAACAAAATGCAGTTTAGTATCTAACCAGATATGACAAACAGAAGCAAAGATACAGATAAATATATATACAGTATATGTAAATGAATGGATGTACAGAATGAAGAATAAATCATAGTTATAACAAAAAAGGATGTAACTGTGTTATGTATAAAATAATAAACAAAAGCCGGTTTAGAAAATGTAGTGAGTGATGGGGGTTTTTCTGTTCTTGTTGGAGCGTAATACAATACACAGTAAAGCTAAAACTCATGCTCGATAATTCAAATAGTTGATCAAAAGAAAATTAATCTGCAAATATTTGCTAGTTACAGCTTCTCAAATGTGAGGATTTGCTGCATTTTTCAGTTTTTTAATCGTTGCTAACTTTTGGACTGTTGGTCAAACAAAACAAGACATTTGAAGACCTCACCTTGGGCTCTCGGAAATTTGAATGATCCTATTTTGACGTATCAGGCTAAATGATTAATCAAGAAAATAATCTGCAGAATAATCAACTAGTGTAAATAATCTTGAGTTGCAGGCCTTATGCCTGAGGTCTCTCTTCTTGAAACAAGAGAACTTCAAAACTGGTTTAACATCCTTCATATTTATACATCCATTCATAAGTGAGCAATTACTGAACTGATGTTCTGTAGTCAAATACGGTGGCTGTCACAGAGGTATAACCTACAGATAATTGTAAATTTCCAATTGTTGGACCAGCCGCGGTAATACAAATACTTGGCGGGGATCACATGAGTTCTTCAACAGAGAAATTCGCTTCAGCACTTTGAATGACTGGTGTTTAGGAAATCAAAAAACAAATGTTGTTCATCACTGAGTGCCACCTTGAGGTTAAAGCCTTTTGTTGAAGTTCATGTTCGGTAACTGACTTAAATGATTGGTTAGTTTTTAAGCTTGTTAAAAATTGGCTTGCGTCTGCAAAGAAAATCGTGCAAACTGTTGGTTCGAGTGTGAACTTTGCCCCCTGCAATCCTCCTCTTCTGCTCAGCTATTGTTTTCTAACAATGTGGTGTTGTTTTAATAATTTGGCATGCTGCCCTAACAGTAATCTTGATGTGGGCACAGAAAAAAATTACGTTATATCCTCTTTGTTTCAGTGTCATAGTCTTTCCAAATGAACCCATGTGCCTGTATTACACAAACCAACATCATTTCCTCTTGAGGTTTCTAAGTTTACACAAGCACCTTCCAGCTGTAGGCGCTCATTCAGTTTGATCAGTGCGTGTCTGGAGTTGAACCGGTTTTGAATTTATTTAAAATTTTAATTATTCATTTATTTCCCTGTCTGTGTTTGATGAAGTAATGAATTGGTAACCATCTCCACCGAACAATCTTTCAACCTGAATGTTTCAACCTCCCAGTAAAGACAGAGATAGAGCGAGGACTCAGGGGAGTAGCCTGTGCTAATGCGAGGAGGGGGATCTTATCGGTGGTGTGCACATTTGGAAATCAGCCTGGTGCATTGAAGGGTGTGTGTGGGCTGTTGCTCTTCTGTAGTGTCGATTAGTAAACCGCCACAGAGACAGGAGATGCTGAAGATGTGACACGGTGTAATTTTTTTAGTATGCTTAAATGGTTTTGTTACCACAGTTGGACAGTGATATTAACAACCTCTTTATGCAGACAATGCTTATGTTTAATTTAGTGCTATTATTAGCTACATCATGAGTACTGTAGAAAAATGTTTGAAATGTTTATTTGCAAATAAATCATAAATAAACGCAACAGATTCTATTGAGAGCCTAATGACGATTTAATCTGCATGCTTGTTCTTGTTCTTTAATTCTGCTTTTTTTGTTAGTTTTTCCGCCAACAGTCATTACAAAAGAAGATTTTTTTTCATTGGACACACACAGATACCTTTATAACCCACCTGATTTTTAAGGCCAGGATTGTTTTAGGAGATAAAAGAGTGGAAATTTTATTTAAATGGGCAAATATTCATTTTGTGGTTGAACAATTAGCTTGTCAATGCAGGAAGAAACATGCCAGTTTTCACATCCTCTTGCAGACCAACAAATAGTGTTTGCTTTTTTAAAACCACAACCATAATATTTCCCTAACATTAACCACATTTTAGATGTTTACTATTAGGTGTGTAACGATACAGTGATCTGGATCGATGTATCGATTCAATATTCAATGATCCAATATCATCGATGGAAAGTGAAAACATCAATACATATTGTCATCTTTAAGAAACAGCTTTATTTTGAAATTCCCATGGCGCGTCTGTGTCACCATTTCTGTCCAAGCGGTCCCTTCTTCCTACAGAGCTTAGTAATAAAATTGTCAAATCATACTTTAGTTGCTTTTTGTGAGTTAATATAAATGTGAACTGATTGTGTTAACTGGGCGTATGATATCGTCTCATATCGATCGCAGGCCCCTGAATTGAAATCGAAATCGTATTGTGGCAGACTTTGTGATATCAGAAAATATCGTATCGTTGCCCAAATAATCAATATAATATTGTATCATGTGATTGTGATTTACATCCCTATTTACTATAACTTAACCATCTGTTAATTTCTATAAACTTAAGTAATATGCTTTTGGTTACTAAAGACAAAGTACCTATTTGGAGTCTTAAGTGCAGGAGATGTCTTTTATCATCAGACATTCAGAAAGTTATCACTAAAAAAGAGCACAGCCTGAGGATACAGTTTGAACCGTCTGGGTTGCTTTGTATCAAGCATAATTTACCTTTCAGACGATCTCTAGAGCAAACCAGGTTAATCACTTTTGCCTGTGCCTTTAACAGAACAATGTGATTTGTAGTGCATAAATTCAGTCACGCAAACTTGAAACGTAATCCGTGCTACCAACTTCTGTGTGCCCAAATCTGTATCAAACGGAAATGTAATTGATATTTTATTGTTAAGCCAAAGGAAGGAGGAAACACATGGAAACGTGCTGAGGAAGATAGACGTGGCCTATCTCCTGAGCCGGCCCCAGATCTCTTCGCAAATAAAAACATGCTTTGTGGTGTCCAGATATCTTGGCATGGTTGAGTAAAACAAAGAGCTGCCACAGCCTCCCACACCAGCCTTGGGAGAGACACACATCACTCAGTCTGCTGCCAAGTACACACTTACTGTCAGAACAATGTGACAGCATTACAGGGAACAATACATCAATCATTTGGCCTACAGCAGGTGTCCACTTTAAAGCCTCTCAGAGTCACATTCATGCAGAGCTTTAGGACTTCAGCAAATGATAAACGAAGGTTTAAATATCTGTCTTTATTTTTTCAGACCAGGATGCAGAGCCTGCAGCCAGACCCAAATGCACAGTACAAGAGTGTGTATCAGGCTCTGAAAAGGATCATCCAGACAGAGGGGGTGTTCAGACCGCTGAGGGGCCTCAACATCACCATGATGGGAGCGGGACCTGCGCATGCGCTCTACTTTGCCTGCTATGAACGGGTCAAACGCTCACTGAGTGACGTCATTCAGAGCGGAGGCAACAGCCATTTGGCCAATGGTACGTGTTCCCACGTGTCAACACAAATCACTTGATTGTCATACTAATTTCTTTCACACTAATTGCGTAACAAGGCCTGGAGGAGTGTAGTTAGGATAAGTTAATAGGATATGTTAAGGATAAGTTAATAGGATATGTTAATGCCATATAGCCTGTTCACACTGGAAAGGATAGAGTCATATTCCAAATGGTACAGACCACTTTTTTTTTTTAGGATTTAAACAGCATGAAAAAGCTGGTAATTCACCCCGACCTCTACTAAAATAAGGCTTATATGTGTAACAAATTAATTTGATGTTAAAATTCTTTTATATACAGTCAGTAATTTAGATCTGTTTATGTTTTTACAGGCGTGGCAGGTAGTGTGGCTACTGTTCTCCACGATGCAGTCATGAACCCAGCTGAAGGTAAGAAAAAAAAGGTTTCATCCTTGCCCTTTAAAAGATAAAGTTGATGATATTCTATGATTTCCCTATTGTCAACAAAGAGCAAAACCAACAATGAATTGATCCTACTAACAAGTATTATCTGTGTATCCAATAACCCATAGACCTTATTCCTCTGTGCCATACAGCTCCACTGTTGTCCAAAAAACAAAATCAAAAACATCAATGAGCCACATCATTGCACTGGAAGACTGTTCCCTCATTACAATGTACATGCGCACTGTAGTTTATTTTGAGTCAATCCCACATACAACGTCCTGCTGCAGCACTCACTTATACACCAAATGTGGATTAATCCGCAGCTGAAAATAGTCCTCAGCAAATGCACTATTTACTCTTGTCTGAGTAAAGTTAGCTAAAAACTACATTGTTTTAGAAAATTATCTAGACTTGTTTAAAAATAAAACTATATATTCGTGACCTGTCTTTAAAGATTTCTAACCTGACCCGCCAGATGGTTTGCTACACAGGGCAGGCACTGATTGGATGAATTATCTGTCAATCAAACTCTTGCTAAAGCCAGTCAGGAGAAGAGAAAATATATATATATAAATACTCTCCAGTTCGGAGCCGCCATTGTTGTCAAGAACAAACAGTCGCCTCTCCGTGTCGCCTCACAGTAGCTCCTCACAGGACGCTGATTGGTCCGTGCTCTGGTTTGCCAGACACAAACACATTACTTGAAGCCTGACAAGATGGATTTTCCTGAGATATGTGATCCCGCAATTCTTGCGTGATGTGACATCGCAAGAATCCAGCTGCCGTGTAACGTTATAAAATTTCATCTACATTAAGAAGAATTCGTGAAAATGTCACACATACAAACTAATCATTGTTGGTTTTGTTTTCATGGCATATTGACAGTAACAAAAAATGTAAAATAATGACAGCCATATCCTTTAAAACACTGTTCTCAGACTGTACTAGTCAGCACAATATAATTAATGAAATGATTGATTTGGATTTAAATTGCCATAATCCTTGAAATCATCTTTTGTCCACTTGTAGAATCAAGTTTTGTTCTTTCATCTCTTCTTGTTTCACACACTTGTCAGGTATAATGATGATCATTAATAACGTGCATTGTTAACACATTAAAAACATAAAATAGTAGTTATTTTTCTAATAAAACTTTTTTTTTGGCCAAACAAATAACATAATTGTCTTTTAAAAGCCTGTCCATGCCATGTTATTTGAGATATTTTTGTCTTAAATTGGAATGTATAAACTTGTATAGAATGCATATAAAATGTATGTGATAAATCACGCTAACACGCATACTTGTGTCTTTCCGTGGCTCAGTGATAAAGCAGAGAATGCAAATGTACAACTCGCCATATCGAGGGCTTTTGGACTGTCTTCAAACAGTGACACGTACTGAGGGTGTAGGAGCCTTCTACCGCAGCTACAGCACACAGCTGACCATGAACATCCCCTTCCAGGCGGTTCACTTCATCACCTACGAGCTGATGCAGGAACAGTTAAACCCACACAGACATTACCACCCCGGCAGCCACATAGTGTCGGGAGCAGCGGCAGGAGCCATTTCCGCAGCAATAACCACTCCGCTCGACGTGTGCAAAACTCTGCTCAACACACAAGAGAATGTAGCGCTCAACTCCATGAACATCAGCGGCCACTTGTCGGGAATGGCTAACGCCTTCAGGACGGTGTACCGGCTCGGTGGTCTGGCGGCCTTCTTCAAAGGGGCCCGAGCTCGGGTTATATACCAGATGCCCTCCACTGCCATTGCTTGGTCTGTGTACGAGTTCTTCAAGTACTTCCTGACAAAGCAGCACCTGGAACAGGAAGCAGGACCTGGACCGATGTAATGGAAAGTGTGTCGGAGCAAACCACACCTAGACTGGAACTGATGGAAGAAGACGCCAACCTGAAGCTGTGTGAGCTCACTGGGTGCTGTCTGAGGAAGTTGTTGTCTCACAGGGAAGTCGGCGTGACGAAGGAGTGGCAGAGAGTGGCTCTCCTTTTCTTTCACTTACCTGAATCTTTTTTTCAAGTTAAGGGACGTTGCACAACCAGGATTATGCAACAGAGGTTCTTAAAAGGACAGATACGCACTTGGAAGAGTCATCTTGTTCCTCCTCCTCCACTCCACAAACACATCAACTCTCCAAACTCACTTTTCTACACGTGGAGACCGTATGATTAAGTTGTCTTGAATGATGTTTATAGCTCTTAATATTGGAACCTTTTATTTATTTTGTTAGCTTTCAGAGGCTTGTATTTTACGGATGCGGAAGAAACACAATGCTTTTTTGTTTGTTTATTTCATTGTGTATTTATATAAAAAAAACAACAACATTACAACACATTCCTCATTTTCACTCCACGGCGAACGGAAGAGTTGCGCTTTCCAAGTGCCTCATAAAATATTAAACGCTGCTTTACCTCTTTCTCTCTTTTGCCCCTCTGGTTTTTGATAGTGAAAGTCTTTTATTTCTATGTTTCATTTTTCTTCGGTCCAAGTTCCAGCAAAGAAGTGTACTATTCTGTTATAAGATTACATTTTATAGTGGCTCTTTATGTCATAACTGGTCAAAGCTGAACTTGATAAACTTTTTTTTTTTTTTCAATTATTATCTCTGCATCAAATAGTCAAATGCCAGTCTGCAGCAATTTTATTTTTTTGTTACAGTTTTTCGTTTTTGTTTTAAGCGCACAACACCATGTTTTCCCCCTGAGAGACCCTTTTTCTCTCTCAGTATCACGACGTGTAGGCCGTAATGGTTCACTTATATGCCTTTTTAAAGCAAACGATGCTCCTGAATCACGCACAATAATAGTCTCATTTAAAGAATCATGTCTGTTGCAGAAAGAAGGCAGCTTGTTTA
Organism: Adelosebastes latens; assembly: GCA_916700685.1. Classification (NCBI taxonomy): domain Eukaryota; kingdom Metazoa; phylum Chordata; class Actinopteri; order Perciformes; family Sebastidae; genus Adelosebastes; species Adelosebastes latens. Next base: position 42,623 of record CAKAKR010063913.1, on the reverse strand, counting down.
TATGTATTCAAAAACATGAATATGTATTTTGAGGGTGACTATTCCTGAGAAACGTTATTATGCAGGTCCAAAGGTGGATCAAATATTGCTGTTACCTGGGGTGGTGGCCATGTTTCAACCTTCACGTGCATTTGCACTGGTGTGATGTTTAGCTTTTGAGTGGCCTGTTTTGTTTACGTGTCATATTGAACCTAAAAGTTGTAGATTGTATATAAGATATTTTCAGGGTATAAACTGAAACTTAAAGTGCAGACTTTCTGTGATCCACATCATAACTTTTGTCTGATTTGTTTTTAAACTGAGGGCACTCTTTGTTACTATGAGCCCAGACAGTAAAAGCCTGATCAAATCAGCTGGTTATCTATCACGCATCCTGTTTTAGTTTGTAGTTTCACATTTCCTGTGTGCTCACTGCTCTCGCCAACCTCTTGACTATTTTCCATTCGGTAGTGAAGACATTCCTCCAGATATTGATGTAATCCAGCAAGATTTATTTGTTTTTAATTATGGAGTTTTTCATTCCTTTGGTAAAGTTCAGAGAGTTCGTCAGATTCCAGTGGTCTCTCAAAAACCCTTTCAGCATCAGATGCATTGTGCTCGTACAGTAGGGTAATTGTTAATATACCAAAGACATGCATTGTATTCTATGCATCTTAACCTGTAATTACGATGCTATTTGCCTGCCTGCTGTGAATCGTCATGCCACCTTTCTGCCCCGTAATTATTTTCTGTATGTGTTTCAGAAAACTTTTCCGCCTCAGCGTTTTCATCTTCCCCTCCAAAAAGTTTACTACTAAAGTACTTGAGAAAAAGCAGTTAAAAGTGAAGGTTTTCAATATGAAAATGACATGGTGACCTACTTTTTATTGACTGATCAGTCTTTTTAGACTATATAAACTACTTGTTTTGAATAAAGTTGCACAAGTGATATGGGTCGCACATGGATGGATAAGATGTTTTCTCTGCTTGAATATAAAAGTGGCTTAATTAGCATAGATTCATGATGTTTTATTCTGATCTAAGTGTAATCATAATGTTGCCCACATTGTGTCAGTTCTTTTTTTCCATTGGATCCACTGACAAAACTCCACTCCTCTGACTTTGAATCATACGATAAACGAAAGTTAAATGAAGCCAGTCAGTTTTTGATTACTTGCATTATACTTCCAGTCAATCATTCCTTTGAGGTGTGAGGGTAATTCCGAAAACTGTGTTGCAACACCTGTGTCCAATTACCTTTAACGTGTCAAAGTAGTGTTTCTAGTAGATGCTTACATTTTAAAGGAGAGAGGAGAGCTGATATTCTATGTGGGGATTTCCATAATGTAAATAGTTTTACGCTAAGTACGCACAAATGATTGAAATGGGAGTTGGGATGATTTTTGACAGAGTGCCATCTCCACAGCAGGAATGCGTGGAAGTATGACCATGCAAACATGAAATGATTGTGATAACGCTGCTACAGTATGTAACACTGGAGCTGAAATAAACATGCAAGTGAGGAATGCTGTGTTTTTTGTGTGTTTTTGTCTCTGAACTAAATCAGTATTGGCTTTGATACTCTATGTCCTGTCTTAGTCACTCTCTTTTAGATGCCAGGGAAGATTTTTGTTTTTATTCTTGCAGCATAAAAATACGAGGTAATGGGGCTTTAGTTTGAAATGATCACCTTTCCAGTGCAACTACAGTATGTAATATTTCTACCTGAACAAGACAAATGAGGCAACACTGCATGTAACTGCTGTTGAGATAAATTAGTCTGTATTACAAACAAGTGACAGTTGGGATCAGTGCTACAAATTTTACAAGAGTGAAAACCTTCAACATGAATGTAATTGTAACTCCTCGCTTTCTGTCTGTACTGACTAACTTGCGGCACCTGTTTAGGCCTCCACCAAGGCCACGCACACATTTAGTCACTCATTCATACATTCCTCCTGATGCAATTACTCTCCACAGCTTGTGCACATCTTTTGAAAATAGGTATGTTTTTTGTTTTTTTATCCTTAATTAAAACTCTTAATTGTCACTTTAACTCCCCTCCCTGTCACCTTCATTGAGCCGGTTTGTGACAAATGATAAAATGTTCACATCGAGACACAAATAATCAGGAAAATATGACCCATCAACCTAATTTATTTTGAGGGGGAAATGGTTTACTTTGTGTTTTGCAGGATTTACTGTTGATATTGTCTAGTGCACCATATGGGAAAGAGAAGTGAAGTCTTTAAACGTCATTTTTCAGTGCTGAGAGCACCACAAGCCAAAAGATTCAAGATTCAAGATTCAAGATGTTTATTGTCACACCGGTACAATAAGTACAATCGTGTGAAATACTTTTTGCTGGGAAGCTCCATTAAGAAACCAGTAAGTTAAGTAGCAAAAAATAAAAATAAAATATAAAAATAAAAATAAAAGTGTATTTACAAATAATATACAGTATAATAATAAAGGAAGTACTTGGTATATGGTAACTATAGAAGCATATATATATATGTATATATATATATATATATGGGAGCAGTAGAGGTTGCATACTATAAACATATTGCACAGGCATTTTTTTTTTTTTTAATATTACACATATTGCATTGATTGATGTATTGCACTTGTTTATTGCACTTTTTGTGAGGGAGAGAGTGTTGTATGATTTATCTGTTTAATAGTCTGATGGCTTGGGGGAAAAAACTTTTTCTCAAATCCATTTACCTCAATTGTACTTGGGTGGATGCAGACATCACAGAGACCAATGTCTCAAAACCAAAACTATCTACATAGCTAAATACCAGTAAGTGAGAAAATCTGTCTATTTGTGTGAACCAACCCTTTAAAGTACAGTACGTATCCTGCAGGAGTAATACAGCTCCAGTAGAGGGCAGTATAGTATCATTTACAGGTTGTCATTACAGACACATGATCCTCAGAGGCAGAGATGATGTTGATATGTTATGCCACTGTGTTTGGATCCACATGCTGATGTCATAATCAGTCCAGCATTGTTGGCAATGCTCTTATTTTTGTTTCCAGTCTGTGCACATGTCTGCAGAACCACCAGCAAGTCTTGTACTTGGATTTAAAATGATTGAAAAATAAAAATACAAACAAATTAGTATTTTTTCTTTTATTCTACATGGACATGGACTTTTAACCTGTGAATATTGCATCAGAGAGGAGATTTTCTGTTATTTTTAAGAGCTTTAATTCACTCTGTATTATGTATTTTTTGTATTTTCAACAATCATTCACATAAATTAATGAAATGCTGAGATATAGGCTGTATATTAAAAAAAGAAAGTTGTCTTACACCCCTTAAAATATAGAAGGCCTCGCAACCCCCTGTGAAGCTTTGGCGACCCCTGGTGGGGTCAGTTTGGGTCCCCCAGGCTGGGAACCAGTGCCCTATTGGCAATATCATGAACATTATTTCAAAATTAGGCTGTGACAATTGCACACTAAGCTGTCAAAAATAGTCAATCGGACTAAGAAAACAAAAAGCTTGTTTGGAACAAACAACATGGTAAACATGAAACATACATAAACAAATAAGGGGAACATGGCACTGACAGAAATAATAAATTAGCTATACAGGGTACATAGATTCAATGTTTTAATATCTTTCCTATTTTTAGAAAATAGGATTGATGCAATGTATTGTTTGATTTCGTTTTTGAAAAATTAAAAAGAATTGTTGATTGGAAATGTTTGATTTTATGAATATAAGATTTTGCAAGTAATACAAGGAATTTGATGATATAGTATTGATTTGCATTGGCAGAAGAGTAAGTAAAAAAGCCAAATAATACATTTTCGTAGGAAAGGGAAAATTCAGAATCAATATATTGGGAAATAAATGTACTGGCATCTTGCTAAATAAATAAATAAATGGATAAATAAATAAATAAATAAATAAATAAATACAAGAATGGAGACAAGACCAAAATAGATGATGAATATGAATTATGAGCTCATACAACTACTGAATTATCCTCTCTCGCTATTGATTACTGGAAACTAATATTTATTAAAAAAATACGCCAGTGGAATAAAAACAATTAAGCTTAAAAATAATTTCATAATTCATACATCACCAACAGCACAACAAATAGTCAGATAATTAAGCATAAGTTATTGCCTAAAATTATCAGGAAATAAACCCTTCAAACCTGCCTTCTCTGTTTGTGTTGGAATGTGAATGAATGGGTTGAATGAATGATCCTCTTTATGGACCAATCAGAATTTTGCTGCCTCTGTTGCTAGGAAGAAAACGTTACGCGTTCAGCTCTGTGATTGGTCCACTTATAAATTTAATGGAGGTCCAAGAGGTGACACCGGAAATGATGACGTTGTAAAAGTTTGCATTCACGGGCCAGGGCGTACAATCCAATTAAGGGTCA
>CAKAKR010063913.1:17143-35903 GCA_916700685.1 Adelosebastes latens | reverse complement strand
CAATCCAATTAAGGGTCACACATGGGGTGTGGTTATAATTTAGCATTATTATACCTAGTTAAAAATGTTGCATCTTTCTTAATTAATGCCTAATTGAATGTCAGCACTGCACAGAAGCAGCAGACTGAGGAGGACTTCCCAGTGCTCCAGAGCTGCAGTGTACCATACAGACAGGTGAGAACAACAACACACTGCTAAATTAAACACTTCTTTGAAACTTATCAATAGTTGCTTGTGCGCACTACATGGTGTGTAAAAACCATAGAAATATGGTAAAAACTGCAGTGCTGTAATATGTGTGTTTGTGGCTGCAGCCACATGTGGAGTTTATATTGTTTACATGGTAAGTTGTCTACTTTGATGATGTTTTCCTCTACTTTTGATTCTAAAAGAAGTTTCAAATGGTAAATGGACTTGCATTTATATAGAGCTTTTCTAGTCTTACGACCGACATGTCAGCATTCACCCATTCACACACACATTCATACACTCATGGCTTTTGTTGATCATTTTTGTGTAATTGTAGTAGTTTTAGTAGTAGTAGTTGTTTTGTCTCTTTTCAGGTTAAGTCTTGTGAGGCTACACTGAGGAAGTCAGTTGTATATTTATAATTGATAATCAGTTGAAGATGTCATTTAACAGTAGTAGGCCCTATCATATGTCTCCCCCACCCCCCTTTAATACAGTACACGTTTACTCAGGATAACATTTTAATTGACCTACTTTTTACTTTTATTTAAGTACATTTTTACACAAGTAGCCTAAAAAAATTAATACAATTTCTTTTTTTTGTGTGTGTCTTCTGTTTTCATATACACCGATCAGCCATAACATTAAGACCACTGACAGGTGAAGTGAATAACATTGATTATCTCGTTACAATGGCACCTGGCAGTTGGTGGGATATATTAGACAGTAAGTGAACATTTTGAACTTTGAACTTTGTGTTGGAAGCAGAAAAAATGGGCAAGCGTAAGGATGTGAGCGACTTTGACGAGGGCCAAATTGTGATGGCTAGACGACCGGGTCAGAGCATCTCCAAAAATGCAGCTCTTGTGGGATGTTCCCGGTCTGCAGTGGTCAGGGCCTACCAAAAGCGGTCCAAGGAAGGAAAACCGGGGAATCGGCGACAGGGTCAGAGCCAAGGCTCATTGATGCACGTGGGGAGCGAAGGCTGGCCCGTGTTGTCCGATCCAATAGAAGAGCTACTGTAGCTCAAATAGCTCAAAAAGTTAATGCTGGTTCCGACAGAAAGGTGTCAGAACACACAGTGCATCACAGTTTGTTGCGTATGGGGCTGCGTAGCTGCAGACCGGTCAGGGTGCCCATGCTGTCCTAATGTTATGGCTGATCGGTGTATCTGTTAATGTCTACCCTTGAACGTATTGTGTCGTTGTTGTTGTCTGTTTAATTGTTTATATGTCGTTAAGGTGGCCAGCTTATTCGCCCCTGCTTTTTTTTTTTCTTTTTTAAGTAATATGGTTTGACTAAGATTATGATTATTATTAGTATTGTCATTTTTCTTTTCCTTCATTGGCTATTAATTTAAAAAATAATGAAAACAGAATAAATGTAGAGGAGGGTGGTGGCGGGCCAAAAAAAGAAAGAAAGAAAAAAATGTTAAATTTCTTTAATGTAACAGTTTTGAATATAAATATCACATCAACATTGCATTCAAAGTACAGGTTTAGAAGCATACATACTTACATTTTTGCATGCCCCCATTGACCTCGTATTGTTCACAGTGATCCAAGTAATAATATAGTACGTTTTATTTATTTTATTGTTTATATGAAGGTAAATACTGTATTTCAAATGTGTATGTCTGTACACAGTAAGTAATGACAGGAAAACAACACTCATCATATTGAGAGGCAGACAGTGCAGAGCTTTATTCCTAACCAGCATGCCTCAGGACACGTACACTTGTGTTGAAAGGTTGATGTCCCTGATGTGTTTAGTTTTCGCCCTTGTCCGCGAGCAGGTTGTTTATCTGAAGTGCACAATGAACGGCCCTCTCAGCCCATGTCCTTGTCATACTGTTCTCTAATCACTTTAATCTGAAGTAAACTGTCCCACTACTTTATATCTTTATCCCACAGATAACAACACTGGAAAATTCTCTCTCTTCTCTCTCCGTCTGCCTGTCTTCCCCCTGTTTCTTTCTCTCTCTCTCTCTCTCTCTCACACACACACACACACACACACACACACACACACACATACACACACACTGTTCGCAGCCACACAATCGATGTTAACCATCGGATAAGCAGCAGTGTATCTGCTGATGGGAGAAGAAAGGCAGCTGCTCTACTGGTACCGTAACATGAGGGATCCAGTTACACTACCCGAGGAAGTTTACGAGTGTTCCCATGTGAAAAGATCAGGGCTGTTTTAAACCTCCTTATCAACTCCAACAAATTTGTCAGACAGTCACGGCATATTGGAGCACCGACAAAGGCCGTCTTTGTGGTCGGGGCTCGGTTTTTCTCCTCATCTGTTATGAAGATCTGCTTGTTTTTCAAAGCATCATTGGCCACCTTGAAGAGCACGACGACGGCCCAACGACCACACTGCAGCTCACAATCAGATCCCTGAATATATAGACAAAGAAGATAAACTCTTGAGAAGAGAGACTTAACACTGTGTTTCTTGGCATTTACATGCTTTATTCCGCATATCCTAGAAAATCCTTACTGGCAAAATCTATGATCCAAGTATAGAGGAGATAAGGCACTGGTGTTATACACTCCTCCTCGCTGCTTTTCATCCTTTTCTCTGCCAAATCCAGTTAATCCAGGTGGTGCAGAGACAGATTTAGAGACACTCCCCGTGCCAGAGAGGGAAACGGACAAGAGGATGTTGTTTTTAAGTCTTCTGTGTTTGCGAACCAATGTACCGTGTCTCTTTGAGCCTGAGGAAGTGCAGGTATTAACAATGGCAAGTGCAAAAAAATAATAGTTCTCCTAACCTTCAGCTTCACCCTTCAACAAGCACCTTTATCTGATGAGCGCGTTGGTGTACGGCCCGAGACACTGAGAGACGCTGAGAGATACTGTCAGATTTTCAATGCCGTCAAAACAGATGCTATCTGTCCTCTTCATGTCTAATTACCTGTTTACTCCAAGGGCCTATAGAATGAACGGCGCTGCTGATAAGAACTCACTTTAAGGAAATCGTTAAGATATGCCGTAATATGTTCAACAATCTCTAGATATGACGATTCAGTTCTCCACTGAGAGTTTTAAAAGGAATGATCGACGCTTAAAAATAGAAGAATGTGTAGACAAACAGTGAGGAATGAGGAAAATAAGATCATGATAATATTTTGTCACTTGTTGCCATGGGTATAAGACAAATCCCCATGAGGGCAGCTATCTCTCAAAGTCAGACAGGTTACTGGCGTGAGAGCTCTCTAGTCTCCCTCTATCTCTTCCATCAGTCTTCTGCTCACACTTTGGGTGAGTTACTACAAACATATACCTCCTTAAATATGTAAAGCCCTAAATCATGCATGCTTATCAGCACTGCACTGAGTCAGTTAACCTACATACTCACTTCTTAGGCCGGTGGTTCCCAAACTTTTTCACGTCGAAGATCTCTAAACTAACACAAATTGGACCACAGACGCCCATCTGATAGGCCTTTTGCTTTTAGATGTTTTATTACAGAAAGTGTATGAAACCCATAAACTGTATATGAAGATGGACAACATGACAGCTCCCCAAAAGTGAAGCCAAAACATCTTGATCGCCCCCTGGTGGCTGGCTGCAGTATAGGTCATAAAGCCTGCCTCTTCCATGTTAGTGGATGGGACTTGGGCCAAATTAAAAAGTCAAATATACACGTCAAATACATTTTTCCCAAAGATGGTTTCTGTCATCTTAGGTAGTTGTTATCACGCTGATTTATGTTCAAGTATTACTTTTTCTGATAAGTTCGGTTTTAATTAGGGGTTGAGACGTCATGATTGGCAGCTGTGATTCTCTCTCGCTGACAAGCTGCAGCTGTGCTCAGCTCGTGATTGGTTCGGGCAGGTGACCTCGATACCGCGGCTCCATCGCTCGATCACTACTGCGCAGACTCTGGCTCCAAATGACGTCAAAATCTCAAGATGGCAGCCCCCATATCTGGGATATTTTGGCTTCACTTCTGTACAGTGGGAGGAAGTGGAGACGCGTCGTCTATCTTTATATAGAGTCTATAATGAAACCCATGACCAAAATAGTCATTCATTGTGTCATTGTGTTATTTATGGATGAACTTATAGTGAAAAAAATGAGTCCCCTTTTTTGCCGGGGATGCCCCTGGGGGTTCCCCGAACCCCACTTTGAAAACCACTGTCTTAGGCCACATTGCTGCTATTCAGCTTTTATATAAATAGTTCTGCAGCTCATAATGGAGGAGATCATGATAGGAAATATTTGACTCCCTCATGTTAAAAGAGTTGTGACGTTATTGATTCAGCGATTCTTTCAAGACATACTGTGAAGGAGTGAAATATCTTGCTTAAAATGTAAAATATGTTTTTTTTGTTTTTGTTTTTGATGAAATAAAGCCTAGAACGTGTAATCCCATGAAGCCAATCTGGGTTTTGTTCCATTAATGTAACGCTTTACAATGACGTCAGCATATTTTAACTGCAAAAAGAAAATGTGATACATCTCTGTTTGGGTCAGCCACTGACGCTCTGATGCCAGTGGTTTGACTGCACCAGGTGTACCATTTGGTATTATATTGGCATTCTCAAATCCAACATTGTTGTAAACAATAAGATACAACAACAAACTCCTGTCAGCCTTGTGGTGAAGGAGGCAGCGACCTCACCTGTGGAGGGCAACATAGCCTACTTTCACAGGAGGCCACGCGATAACAAAAAGAACAGGACATTCTATATTCAAGAAGGTAATGGATAATATCAGTGCACTCAAAGATAACAAAGCGCATCTACCTGTACATCTACCTGTGATACCTTTGGCAGGACAGCTCAAGGACATACCTGGTGTCATTCTGGCACACACCTGCAGGTGGCTGACAGACGGCCTTCAAGCTAACGGATCAGATTATACAGAAGTAGAGAGAGCCCATGGGTGCAGTTAAACATTGGAAAGTTGCAAATCGCATTTAAAACTATGTGCAGCTACATGCTGCAAGTCTGGCAACATGAATTTGTATTTTTTTTTTTTTTTTTTTTAAAGCTATGTGAAAACATTTGACATTTATATATTAGGCCCAAGTAAATGAACACATTAACAAACAATTGCAGAATTACAATTAATGCGTAAAGTTGACATGTTTACATTGTTGTTGCGGGGACTTCACCCTCTGCATCTGGTCACTTTAATATCTAAGACTAGACAATTTTTACATTTTATATTACATTTTTTTTGTAGAAACCCCCCCTGTATATCTGCACTATAAATGTAGTTTAGTTTCATCTCCGTTTTGATCACATTATGTTATTGTTTGAGTGGTTTTAGTCGATATCTCACTGCACATTTTAAATGGCTGACACTAGAGTAGCCTATACAACCGTATAATTAGAATGAAATCAAATTTTCTTTATAAAAATTCATAAATATTGTTTTTTTTTTTCAAGAATAACCAACACTGGCCGCTGAGCCTTGTACTAAAATGTCAGATGTCAGTCAAATTTTCTATTCCCATCACCTTCTCTTGTCCTCTGTATGTCCCATGTGGTTTTCATGTTAACAAACAGGTTTTGTTGTTGTCAATAATCACCTTCACGTTCATGAGCCGTGGCACACGGCTTCATGCTACGGTGGCACATCAAAAACTGGCATCTTCTGATGGAACTTTGAGACAACGCGGTCTTTAATGAAGATGCACTTTTACCAGCCTTAAAACTCGCATTTAATGTCAAGATCATCTGGACGTTATTATGTTGCCGTGGTTATTCTAGAGGACTCCTGCTTGCTTGCTGTATGCATCTTTATACTGTATGTTTGTTTCCGAATCATACATTTGTCTTTTCACATCTATTCCTATTGTTCTTTGACTAAAAGCCTATTACCTATAATTTCTCTATGAACTAATGTGTTCATGATTGTCATTTGATTAATTTTAAACTCAGATAAGAAATTGCAGTTTCTTAGTTTCATACAGCAGCGTTTCTTATGACGTCACCTCTAGAAAGCCGAGGAGCTGTTTATCTCCGTGTAATCAGGTCAGGGGCTCTTTAAAGGAATCAGATCTCATTCTTCGGCCCTCATTTACAATATCGCCCTCATCTCTGTCTGGTCTTATCGTCTTATGTAGTTGTACTGTGTTATCAGAGTTTAACTCCACGTAGATAGTTTAAATGTCTCCAGTATGAAACTCTGAAATTGTCAGTATTATAGTGTTAACTCTTACAGTTAATAATCCACTAGCTGCTTCACAGTTAACTACAAATAATTGTTACACACATATTTTGTTCTATATCCCAAAAAATATTTGATATACCGGTATTATCATTTAACAGTTTCAGACAAACTGAGCTTCATATGAAAATTGTTGAGGTTTGCTGAAAGTGGATATGTGACAAATAAGTTAAAGTTCAACTTGTACTTATTCCCAAAAACTTCAGGTAATGTATGTTGTGTATTTTTTTTAACACAGAGCTTTAAAGAAAAGTAAAATGTGTCAACATTAATTTAATAATGAATTAATCAACAATGCGGCAACTGACATCAGCGATCAAATGTTTCATTGTGCAAACCGTCATCATGTCCATCATCACTCGATTTGTATGATTTTGCATAACATCTTTTTTCTTAAAGCATGAAAAATTACAGAATGTGTGAACCAAATCATTTTAGATTGTACACTAAGGTTCAAAATCAATGCCAAAGTAACAAAGAATCAACTTTGATAGTGAACATAGAGCCTGAATATCTCATAGCTTCATCCATCATTTCACTTTCACCATAACGTCGGCCCCCAGGGGCCACTGTAGTCCCACATGTAGGGTCTGTATTGGTAAGTTTTGCAGAAGGAGGTGAGCAGTGATGATCGGACCAGCTCGTCTCTCAGGCCCAGTCCCTCCGCTTCGTACGCGTCCTGACAGAACTCTGACGTCTGCTGCTTTCGTTTCGTCTTGTACCTCCTGTTCTGAAACCAGATTTTCACCTGGGTCTCGGTTAGTCTTAAGGTGCTGGCCAGGTGAGCCCTCTCTGGGGCGGACAGGTATTTCTGGTCGTTAAATTTCTTCTCCAGTTCGAGCACTTGGAGGTGTGTAAACGCAGCTCTGGAGCGCTTCTGTTTGCCCGTGGAGGAAAAACTGCTGGACTCTGAGGTGCTGGGACAGGATGGGTCCAGAGACTCTGTAAAGTACAGATGTGATCAAGTCATTAAGGGGGGAAACTACTTTGTAACAAGTGTAGTCTGCATGCCACTATGTACCACTGTGAATAAAAAATACTCCCAGAAAAACATTTTTTTCCACTTTAAACTGTATTTTATACAACATTGCCACAACTTCTCTTGATACAGACCTATAATTTAAAGATTTATTACATTTTCTAAAACATTATTCTGCAAATCAAAGTCAAACACACAATTCACTCGGTCGTCTATCCATTACATCCCTGCCATTGAAAGCCTGCAGGAGCTCACCTGTCTGCACTCGAAGTTGCTCTGACAACTTTTCAGATCCTTCTTTCCATTGTGAACATCTTTCCATCTTCTGTGAGCAGCATTTTCCATTAAATCCAGTGCCGTCCTTAACGGAGAGGATGTCCTCTATGAGAAAGGAGGTCAGAGGTTTGACGGTGTCAGACATTTCCCCCCAGTAATCCACAGGTCAGAGGCCTCACGGTGGCAGAGGGCTAACAGCCAGGGGGACGTGTGATGCAGTGTGTCTCCTCACACGGTCTGAATTTATACAAGAGCAGGGGCGGGTTTACTCCGACTGCACCGGCAAGTGAAGGAGGCGGGCCGAGTTGTTTGGCCAACTACTCTACTTCCACCTTCAGTGACTTTCATTTGTTTGCCTCTTCAGATCAACTTGAGAGGAATTTCAGAGATTAAAACATGATAGTGTCTTATCTTAAAGAAGTCTTGTACTTTTTCATGTGATATGTTTCGATAATTTTTGTTTTTAAATCATGTTATGCATATGACATGCTCATGAAAACAAACACATTTTGTTGTAAAATGCACAGTTTATGTACTTTTAATCTATACTTGATATGCACATTTTGTGACATGATTACATGATTCCCTTTTTTATTTTATTTTTGTATATATATATTTTATCCACAACTATACACCATGTTGTCAATTCATAAAGTACACCTAAACTAATACAGTCTAATATAACAGAACTGCAATGATTCAAATTTAGGGTCATATTGGAGCCTGTAGTTTGTGGCATGGACTGACAAAACAGAGTATAAATATACTCATTGTATTGCATTATACAGAGAAGTGTTGTCATGAAAATATCATAATTTAGTGTACGTATACTATAAGTTTTGTATAATGTAGTTTGATCCCATGTTTTGTATGATCTACTCACACAATATCGAGGCTAAATGAACTTTGTGACTTACAAAATGAGCTGATAAACCAGCATCAGATAGGCAAACAGTGTGTTTTTACTTGTCATATGTGTGTCCACAGTAATATTATTAGAGTATATGGTGGATAATCGCTCTCAAATTGAATATCATAGTAGTTAAGTGGATTTATTCATGTCCCCATCAGTTTAGTATAGTAACCTGGTCGTCTGCGTCTGCAGGGACTCTGCAGTAGGAGGTCGGGGGGGGTCAGAGTGGGTGGTCGTACCTACCGGAGCACTAATGACTTCGACACATTGTGGCCGGCTCCTGAAACAGACTCAGTCACTGCTTGGTGGCTGTTTATTTGTTGTTCTCCGTGGCTCGGCCTGACTTTCTCCATGAGAATGAGGCGTTTACTAGCAGTGTCTGTGCTCCTCTGGGAGTTCATGCTTCATTTGGAAATGTAGGTATGATAAACATGATCCTCTCCGTGGCCCCTGGCCCCGCTGACTCCTCCAGCTTCCCTGGCACCAGCCACACACCGAGCAGTCACCAACAGCACAACGTCACATTGATGAGTTTTTGCATTATCATACTTTAATTTGATGAAAGTGCAGCAAATACACTTTCTCTTTCATTAACGTGCTATGCACTTTATGTGCAATAGGAATATAAAGCCGCACTGACTGATAAGGTTGAGCGTGACCTGTGCTGTTTTGTGGATCATCATTTATAAAAGCCATCTGTTTTAAACAGTGGTGGGAACGTAACTAAGTACATTTACTTTACTACAAGTACTTAAGTTGAGATACTTGTACTTTATTTGAGTATTTCCATATTATGCTGCTTTATACTTTTACTCCACTACATCTCAAATATTGTACTTTTTATTCCACTAAATTTATCTGACACTTGTGGTTCCTTTTTACATAAATAAACCCCCATAATATAACACTGTGATAGGAGCCATCAAGCACAATGACTTTTACTTTTGATACTTTAAGTACATTTTACTGTTAATACTTCTGTACTTTTACTTAAGTAATATTTTGAATCAGGAGTTTTACTTGTAATGGAGTATTTTTAAATTGTGGCATTTCTACTTTTACTTAAGTAAAAGATCGGAGTACTTCTTCCACAGCTGGTTTTTAATCTACTGAGGTTCCTCTTAAGCATTAGCTGCTGTCTTGTCAACACAGTATTAAGATCAGCAGTATGATACGTTTCACCTTGAATTCTTTGTCTGTGACCGTCTGTCTGCAAAAGCTGTAAGCACAGAGAGCTTTCACCTGTCTGTCTAGGCACACTTTTGATTTTTAAAACCTTTATGTGTATAGTTTTTACCAAAAAGTGCTGAATATGGAATATTTTTTTGAAAAAAGGGCTTCCAGCTTCCAAATTTTAGCAACTTTCTGATTCCACTGAAAATTTAGAGTTTTTTTTCGGGTTTATGTCACTTTGAGCGCATATTTGGTTGTCATCAAAAGCTTGTTCACTTGGCCACATGAAGTCATACACAAAGCCAGCAGTGAGAGTGACTCTATGCTGTCATCCTTTGCCCTTATTCTGAGACAATCCACATGATTGCTCCTAGTTGAAAACAATGACATTTCCTTCCTATTTATTGTCTCCTGAGCATTCACTGCACAGATATTTGGCTGCATAGTTGTGCATCAGATGTGACGCAGCAGAGCCTCTGACCTTTGAGCCCGGGAAGACATTTGTCTTCCGCAGCACAAACTATGCGGTGACAACGTTTTCTTTGAGCCACCGAAAGTTGTTGTGCCGTCAGTCTCCTGTTGTGCTCCTGCTGTTTCTTTGTCTGAGATGACGTGTAGTGAGACTTTGTTGTAACAGTTAGATTTGTCACAGTTTTATCTGCTCAGCATCAGTGTTGTATTATGCTGTACACCTGGCTTCTTGCACAACTTCTTCACTCCATGTGGCATAACAAGTATCTCATCTGATTGAACAGGTCAGTCAGAGGTTCACAGAGAAACCTATTATAACAAAATGATCCATTTTAATCCTTCTAAATTGTTTTATTACATTTTTTAACAGAAAATATATCAAAGTATACAAAACAAAACTCTCCTAGTCTCTCCATCCACCACCTCCCAGTGTCAATTTCTTTCTAAAGCCTATTTTAATTTGTAAAAACCTTTATTTATTCAGCCTATTTGTGTGATATCATGTTGGCATAAATGTGTTTTTCGTCATGAATAAGTGACGTAGTGGTCGCCCACTAGAGGGAGCCTTAAAGCCAAAGTCCTCACAGAGTAACAAAGCCAGCAGCAGCCACTTCAAACTACAGGAACAACCACACAATGAGCTGTTTTACCAAGGGATTAGTTTGAAGAGAGTCTGATTTTGCACCGACAATAGTTATCTTCCATCCTCATATAGCTCTTTAGTGGTTACAGGGTGGATGGTTGGACAGAGGAGATCTGATCCTGAGTCTGTGAATCATCTCGGCACCAATCATAAACACCAGATAATCCGACTGGCATTTCTATTACACAGCCAGAGACGTATCTGAAGCTGACGTATAACATTACAGCATGAGTTAAAACCTTTTTGAGTAAACCATAATGGGTCTTTCACTGGTGGCCAGACTCACGTCACTGTCTATTTAAACTGACCGTCATCATCGCAGGGTAATCAGGCATCTTTATTCAGTAGGTATTCTGCTTTCATTCATCTCTCTCTCTCTCTCTCTCTCTCTCTCTCTCTCTCACACACACACACACACAGAGGCAAACTGTTACAAAAATCACACAATAAAACATAATTTAGCAGTGCTTTAGTGAAAGTGTGAAAGTGAACTAGCTACCGTAGATCACATTTTTACCATATTGCATATTGTCAGGACTCTACAATCTCTACAGATTGTAGTTTGAAAAAATAGTTATTTAAAGCAGCAGTAGGAAGAATTGGAGCAAATATGATTTTAAAAAGTTATTTTTATAAAACGGTGACTATATCCTGACAGTAGTGCAGGTAATCTGAAAAAAATCATGTGCCTCTGTGTCCTCCGGTGTCCTCTGGTGCTCCTAATGGCATCTGCAAGATTTCACAGACCGGAGGAAAACAACCAATCAGAACTGAGCTGGAGCCTTGCCGTCTCTGAGCAGCTGTCAATCACTCCGGAACTCCGATCAAACGGTCAAACCAGGCAGCGCTGATGAAATATTAATCAATATTCTGTTACTGTAATGCCTATTTCTTGTAGTGTACTGTTTAGCTGTAAAATGAGAAAGTTTGTGACCCAGCAGCCATGTTGAGATCAGTTGAGGAAATACCAAGCACCGCCCACCAGCCGGAGCAAACTTTCTCATTTTACAACTAAACAGTACAGTACAAGATGTTTCTGACAACATTTGAGGCGATTGAGGAGAGAAAACAGAGCCATAAGGAGATGCAGAAGTCTAGTTTTCTCTCAGAACACTTGAATTACAATATGCTGAAAGGTTATTGGGAATTTTCTGCCCAATGATGCCAAACACTTTCTTCCTACTGCAGGTTTAAAGGGGAACGCCACCTAAATTAAGAATTTCAATATGTTATTCCATGACCTAGTAAAGTTCAATCCATATGTGTGAACATGAGCTACTCTCTCTCAAAGCCAGAAACCAGAGTCTCAAACTTGTGATGTCATAGGGTATAAAGTCTGGAGCTGCTCCATAGACAATGAATGGGAGACTGATTTTGTGTTGTTTTCCTTTTTATACCCAAATGAGCTTTATTCTATTGTCAGTTGTGAAACAGAAAATGTTCCCATATACTCCCCTGGGTGTTCTCAGTGTCATCTAGAACATCTCTCCTATGCATTGTCTATGGAGCAGCTCCACACTTCATACACTATGACATCACAAGTTTGAGTTTTAGCACTTTTTGAACTGTCTTAGACCATAGGAGTAACATGTATGAATTTTAGAAATGTCCGCATAGTTCCCCTTAGTATTCCTTTTGCATATTTGTGACCGAAAAATGTGATTGATTTTTAGGTATTTATTATTTTTGCATAAGTAAGAAATATCAGATAAAGACACACCCACCATTAACATACCTGCTGCAGAGCCTTCTGCTTCTCTGACACACTCACACACACTCACACAATGAGGCATTATCTGATCTGGTGAAGTGTCTCTGGTCTCCTCTCTGTCTACAGCTTCATCCTTATCTGTGCAGAGATGCTCTTTCAGCTGCTCTCTGAGGTGTTTCTCTTCCTCAGGCCCTTTTGGCTCAGACTGCTGCATGTCCATTAAGAGTGACACACACTCAAGTTTTACTCAATTCATTGATTCATTATTTGATAGGCTATATAGAGTATTATTTAATAACGCTGGAGCATGTGTAGCGCATAAACTATTGACTTGTTTTAATGTTAAAATCTAAAAAACTTGTTATAATCTTTTGAGGTGATAATTTAAATCCCTCCATTCATTGTGGATTTACTACCCTTTTTTTTTTTTTTACAAGTTGCCATATAATGTATTAACCTTCAGGTGCTGGACTATAGTTTAACAGCAAGTCAACAGCATGAAATTAAATGAAGCAGGACTATATTTTTTGCAGCACAAGTGGATTGAGTCCTATACTATCTGCAGCTCATCAGTGAGTGACAGGTCAGACTGGAACTGTTTCCCGTTTGATTGAAAGTTAGAAAAAGTTAAAGAGCCACTCTGTCTGCGGGTTTGTTTACCAAGCAAAGCTCCAGGACAGGACAAGCTCTCCGGCCTTATCAGCGGATTTTGTGAATGGGACAATAATGAGCTCAGTTTGATAGAGCAGAGCAGTGCTGTCAGGTCAGATGTCACTTCATCCATTAGCCTGTTTGATGGCCTTCTGTGATAATAAACCTGCTACATAACAGATCACTGAAGGCTTTCTAATCAGGCATGATAGATCCGAAGAGGAACATTACACATTTTAACTGGGAGAACTGGCACATTTGATATTATTTAACCTATAGAGTTTATACTTTTTTTTTTTTTTAAACATTTTTGGACAGTAGGTGTCAACATTTAGGCTAAATATGTAATGGTCCTTGACTCAATGATAATAATAATAATAATAAAAGAAAAACTGTTTAAAAACACTTTTTTTTTGTTTAACCTTTATTTAACCAGGAGTTAAAACTAATTGAGATTAAAAAACACTTTTTTCCAAGAGTGTCCTGGCCAGGATAGACAGACATAAAAGACATAAAACAAACAAATAACAAAAAAAACCAAAAATAACAATTTAAAACGATGACAAAATGGACTTATAATTTTTTTTAAATGAAACGGAAATAAAATGATTTAATGTTAGCCCCTGGAAGCGAATTAGTGGCATATATAAACGTTGTGGAATAGTTGGCATAACACAAACTTCATAACCAATATTAAATTATATACTCAATTCATAATGTGTAGGCTAGCTATTTAAAATATGAATTTTAGGCTATGTATAATCGATATATATATATATATATATATATATATATGTATGTATAAATAAAAGCAGCTACTCTTTAAGACAGTACAGGCTATGAATCAATCAGCTGTTTTTTTTATTTGCCTCTGACTTTTTTTTAAAAAGAGAAAACCACCAACAGATACAAGTTCATACAAAATATAGGATAACAAAAATTTGACATTAAAATATTTGCTATATCTTTCTACTCTACAGACATGAATCACCAGCCTCTTACAGGCTGTAATGAAGCCTGGAAGTGTCCGTGGTTGAAGGTTCCCTCACTGTTACCTGTTAGATCAACCAGCTGGTTATTATGAGCTGAAACACTGTGATAACTGCAGCCGTACACGCTGCTGTTTCCAAACCCAAACACGGTGTTATAATGTCCGAGAGTCACGTTATTATTATAAGGAGCTGAGTGGCTGCAGAGCTTCCCGTCCCGAACCAGCACCGGTACCGACACCCTCCTCGGTGCTGGAGGATACCCGGCCAGCTCCAGAGACTTGTCCTGCCGCTGCCGCTTACATTTGTACCTGCGGTTCTGGAACCAGATCTTCACCTGCGTGGAGGTGAGTGTGAGGATGCTGGCCAGGTGTTCTCTCTCCGGAGCGGACAGGTAGCGCTGCTGTCTGAAGCGTCTCTCCAGCTCGGACACCTGGGACTGAGAGAAGAGGACCCGGGGCTTCCTGCGCTGCAGCCGGGCTCTGCTGCTGTTAGAGGCTTTATCACAGTCAGGTGGACTGTCAGGACCACTGATCTCTGCACATGAGGAAAAAAAAAAACAGTCAGGTAAAATAAAAAACTTAAATCTGGAAATATTTGGCTTCAAAAAAAAAAAAAAAATCCATATATATATTAAATAATTTATAATATTTAATACTTAATTTTTCTAAAATAAAACTTAAATCTGGACATATTTGGCTTCCAAAAAAAACCTAAAAATCTATCCACATATATATATATATTAAATAATTTATAATATTTAATACTTCATTTTTCTAAAATAAAACAAAAAATCTGTTGATGGAGCTGGATGCCACGTGTCTCCAATCAGATTTTTTTTTTTAATATACTTTATTACAAGAGACCACAAGTTTCTGGTACTTTACATGCCATTGTTTCTGTAGTATATGTTATAGAATAATCATATATTGAACTGTCAGGACCACTGATCTCTGCACATGAGGAAAAAGAACACAGTCAGGTAAAATAAAAACCTTAAATCTGGGAATATTTGGCTTCCAAAAAAAATAAAAAATTATATCCACATATATATATTAAATAATTTATAATATTTAATACTTCATTTTTCTAAAATAAAACTTAAATCTGGAAATATTTGGCTTCCAAAAAACAAATAAAATTCTATCTATATACATATTACATAATTTATAATATTTAAAACTTAATTTTTCTAAAATAAAACAAATCTGGAAATATTTGGCTTCCAAAAAAAAAAAAAAATTCTATCCATAATAATTTATAATATTTAATACTTAAATTTTCTAAAATAAAACTTAAATCTGGAAATATTTGGCTTCCAACAAAAAAAAAATTCTATCCATAATAATTTATAATATTTAATACTTAATTTTTCTAAAATAAAACTTAAATCTAGAAATATTTGGCTTTAAAAAAAGAAGAAGAAAAAAACAATATATTCATATTAAATAATTTATAATATGTAATACTTCATTTTTCTAAAATAAAACAAAAAATCTGTTGATGGAGCTGGATGCCACGTGTCTCCAATCTGAATTTGTTTCTTTTTTTTTCTTTTTTTATATACTTTATTACAAGAGACCACAAGTTTCTGGTAGTTTACATGCCATTGTTTCTGCAGTATGTGTTATAGAATAATCATATATATTTACTTTAACATTAAAAATAAAAACATACTTTATACTTCTGCCCCTTATTTGGAAAAAATAAAATAAAATAAATTTAATAACAATCAGTCAGGTAAAATAAAACTTAAATCTGGAAATATTTAACAAAACAAAAATATATCCATATCCATATTAAATAATTGATAATATTTAATACTTAATTTTTCTAAAATAAAACAAAAAATCTGTTGATGGAGCTGGATGCCACTTGTCTCATATCTGAATTTTTTTCTTTTTTTATATACTTTATTACAAGAGACCACAAGTTTCTGGTAGTTTACATCACATTGTTTCTGCAGTATGTCTTATAGAATAATCATATATTCTTACTTTAACATTAAAAATAAAAACATACTTTATACTTCTGCCTCTTATTTGGAAAAATAAAATAAAATAAAATGAAAAACAAAAAAAATGCATTAAATAAAACTGAGTTGGAAGTAGTAACTTTGATTATTTGGGCTTTTTATTTTCGGCTTTTTTTTAAAGCAAAAACTAAAATCAAAACTATGCACAGTATATTATTATTTGTCACACTTTCCCAGAAGTAAAATTTGATCTTTTGGTTAATAAAGGACCTGTTAAAAGTGTAGGAAAATAAGCACCCCTGTGCCTCTTTTCTATTGTGTGCACCTGATTACTGATAGAGATAAATAATTGATAGATCACAGTGACCTAGTAATAATAATAATTATTATTATTATAATACAATCTGGATTGTCATAAATTGAGTTTATAACTTTTGGATGTTGGTGGCAAAAAATTGCAAATATATGTGCTCCTCATGCATTTGTGTTTTATTGAGGAGAAATTCTTCTGGTTTTCAAATTGAGAATGGAAGGGAAAAGTGACAGGTCGTGATAGGACTTGCTATCACGCGCTCAAGGCCCCATTCAGGTCGGTCGGCCTAAACTACTACTGACTAAACCACCAGCACAGTGTATAAGATAAGATAAGATAAGATAAGATAAGATGAACCTTTATTAATCCCCGGAGGGAAATTCAGGTGTCAAAGCAGCAACAGCAGCAAACAGAGTGAAACACGGGAGAGGTACAGGTATACAAAAATTATTAAAAAAACAAAACAATAATAGAGATATAAAAGATACAGAGTGAATGGGTGAACATAGTGTGTACAGTCCGTCAATAAATAAATGTATTATGTACAATAAATAAATGTAATATGTACATATGTGCAGTCTATAAAGTGGAATATAGGATGCGTAAAGTAAGTGTATAAAGGATGTATAGTGTAAAGTAAGTGTATATAGGATGTATAGTGTAAAGTAAGTGTATATAGGATGTATAGTGTAAAGTAAGTGTATATAGGATGTATAGTGTAAAGTGCGCCAGTGGTTAGAGTCCAAGATGGTTTCAGATAGTGCGTGTTTAAAGGTCTTAAAGTCCTCATAGTTCTCATATAGGGGTCAGCCTTGGTTTTGGAGCCTGATGGCTACCAGCATGAAGGACTGACCCAGGCGCTTTTATAGGCTATATATACCTGGAACTGACTGATTATCATGTATGTGTATCATCTCACCCTGCTCGTTTGTCTCCTCTTCTGCTGCTGAGTTGTGAACATGGATGTTGTTCTCCTGCGTCCCAGAGACGCACGGCCTCTCCGGCTGGCACTCATAAACCTCCCTGATGGCACCGTGCTGATAATTCATCGGAACAACTTGATCAGTCATCAATAAGTCATTTTCAAAGTCGTGGTGGTGCTCCAGCTTCAAAATATCCTTCACTGAAAAGGGCGTCGTGGTGGATGAACTGGGATGCATCCCAACACCTTTTAGCAGGCTGCAGAACTATTCTGATCCTTTTTACGCACTGAGCTGCTGCTGCTGCTGCTGCAGGATGTGTCTCTTAACTGACTGATGAGTGAGGGGCATGTGGAGATTTAAATCATTCAAGGGTCCAGCTAAAGGTAGAGAGAGAGAGATCTGTCACCTCTCTCCAAAACACACACTGGCCAACACCCATCAGCCTGCGCGCACATCTCCTTTTCTTCTCACCTTACAGGAACACCTCACATCCCATCCACCCATCTCTCTCTCTGTGTGGGACAAGCTGTAACTAAGTGGGTTGACTACGATTAGTAAATTAATGGTGAGAGTATTTATTTGCAACTATAAACTTTTGACATTTTTTTTAAGTAATTACAGCGACAGAGTGACAGGGAAGGTTGCTTACTTTAATAACAATATATTTCTGATCTTCTGCTATGTTATGAACCATCCAGACCTCTCAGGTCATCTGGATCAGGTCTGCTTAGTGTCCCCAGAGTCACAACTAAACATGAAGACGCAGAGTTCAGTTTTTATGCACCAAATACTTGGAACAAGCTCCCAGAAACCTGCAGGACCAACTCCAACTCTGACTTCTTTTAAATCAAAGCTTACAGCTTTCCTGTTTGCTGCTGCCTTTTATTAAACCAGGTAATGATCTTATACTGAACTAGAGCTTTTACTCTTGTGTGTTATATTCTAGTAGTAGTAGCAGTAGTATTAGTAGTAGTAGTTGTTGTTGTAGTAGTTGTAGTATCAGAAGGAGTAGGGGCGGTTGAATAAAGATTCAAAGAACAATACTGTTATCAATAATAATCAATAATCAAAAGATTTTGTATTCTACAAATACTCTATTATGGATACAACTCTGAGTTCTTTTAAATCAAAGCTTAAAACTTTCCTGTTTGCTGCTGCTGCCTTTTATTAAACCAGATAATGATCTTATATACTGCACTAGAGCTTTAACTCTTGTGTGTTATATTTCTATTTTAGCTTCTATCCTAGCTTTTATTTTTAGCTTGTTTTTATTTTCTAATCTTTAATGTTTTTATAACTGTTTTAA
The DNA here is from genome assembly GCA_916700685.1 of Adelosebastes latens. Taxonomy (NCBI): domain Eukaryota; kingdom Metazoa; phylum Chordata; class Actinopteri; order Perciformes; family Sebastidae; genus Adelosebastes; species Adelosebastes latens. Next base: position 17,194 of record CAKAKR010063913.1, on the reverse strand, counting down.
TTATGTCTTAATGTTCTTTTTGCACTTTGTCGCAATGTTCTTGAATGTTTA
>CAKAKR010063913.1:929-17123 GCA_916700685.1 Adelosebastes latens | reverse complement strand
GTTGTAGTAGTAGTAGTAGTAGTTGTTGTAGTAGTAGCAGTAGTAGTAGTAGTAGTAGTAGTAGTAGTAGTAGTTGTAGCAGTAGTAGTAGTAGTAGTAGCAGTAGTATTAGTAGTACTGGTTGTAGTAGTAGTAGTAGTAGTAGTTGTTGTAGTAGTAGCAGTAGCAGTAGTATTAGTAGTAGTAGTTGTTGTTGTAGTAGTAGTAGTATCAGAAGGAGTAGGAGCAGTTGAATAAAGATTCAAAGAACAATACTGTAATCAATAATAATCAATAATCAAAAGATTTTGTATTCTACAAATACTCTATTATGGATACAACTCTGAGTTCTTTTAAATCAAAGCTTAAAACTTTCCTGTTTGCTGCTGCTGCCTTTTATTAAACCAGATAATGATCTTATATACTGCACTAGAGCTTTTACTCTTGTGTGTTATACTCTATTTTAGCTTCTATCCTAGCTTTGATTTTTAGCTTGTTTTTATTTTCTAATCTTTAATGTTTTTATAACTGTTTTAATAATGTCTTAATGTTCTTTTGCACTTTGTCGCAATGTTCTTGAATGTTTATGTAAAGCACTTTGAATTACCCTGTTGCTGAAATGTGCTATACAAAGAAAACTGCCTTGCCTTGCCTCTTTCTGTCTGCAAGGTTTGTGCTTTATTATTGTGTTAAAATAGCACATTGGGTAGTTATTTATAATATAATAAACACCCATATTTGGCCTATTCAAAGAAAAGGAGTTGTTGTTTCTGTAATAATGCATGAATGATGCTTAGCAACCATTCATGTAACATTCTGACTTTATCAGGCAGGGGCCTCGTCCATGTGGGCTTCATGCTGTGGTCTGCTGAATGAAGTCATGGGTACTGGGGCCGTCAGAGGCCAGCAGCCAGGGTTTGGAGCCGGTGCTGGACCCTTCAGATTTGCCCCCAGTGCGGGATACTCCACATACCCGCCCACCAGCTCAGGAAGTCCCAGTCTTGTATGCAAGGCCTGTGGTCAGGTCTTCTCAGTATTCAGGAGGAAGGTAGGTATCTGGATTTTTCTGTGTGTTGTGATGCCAGTACATGTTAATTAAGTCTACTGACTTAATGAGAAGGGGAAAGGTGCATGTGTAGAAGCAGAGGGAGTTATTAGATGAATATTTTAGACAAGAGGTGCTAATTACTTGCTTTACTTGGCTGGGGAAAATGGAGTCATCTAGTTTTTGACATGTAGATAGAGTACATGTTTTTACGCTCATTTGTAGTCTACATTTGTAATGGGTCTTCATATTTTTAATGCTGTCCAGTCAGTGGACTTAAAAGTTAAATTAATTAAGCCTGTATAAGCATAAAATCCTATTTATTACTTAGTTCAAATTGTAAAGCACTTATAGAGCAGAGCACCACTAACTGACCACTGTTTTCTAAAGAGCTGAAACAATATCTTGCTGTGTGGGGGGAAAAAGGCTAAACTTAATTTAATTCACACCCAGAGGCTACTCATTTCTAATGAAAACGCTGAGCCATTCTAGCTGATTGCAGAGACAGATGGACACCATACTTGCTCTGTAATATCTTCACTGAGTGCTCATGTTCATGCATGGCTCAGGGAGGGTCTCATTCTGTCTGAACCCTGTGCTTCACTCGCTCACTGTGCCAGTCTAATCCCACGTCTTGCATTTATTACTGTTTGATGTTTGTCACTTAAAAGAAATGAGCTGACTCCTGCCTCTGTGCCAGGAGAGGTAGAGCAGATGTGAGTGATTGAAAGTGCAGGAATTAAAGGTCTACTGACATTGATATGCTTTCCAGTAATTTGATAAGTGGCGTCTCTCCACTTTTCCTGTTTTCCTAATTTTTATGTCATATCACAATTTAATGTTGAAATTTTAAAGTAAGGTTTAGATAGAAACATTCAGCCACACTTGTATGTCAAATGCTGCATTCTTTTATGAGGGAGTGTTGGTAGAAGTTGTCCCTAAATTGCGTCATTTCCATCATCTTGTTTTTTTTCTACTTTCTGTTTCTGCAGTATATTTGCTGCGACTGCAGGAAGAGCTTCTGCTCTCTGTGCTCCGTGCTGCAAGAGAATCTGCGCATTTGTGCCACATGTCACTTGCTGAAGGCAACAGCCTTTCAGCGGCCGCGGCTCATGCGCCTACGAGTCAGGGACCTGCGTCAGTACTTGCTGCTCCGTAACATCCCCACCGATACCTGCAGGGAAAAAGAGGACCTGGTGGACTTGGTACTCTGTCACCAAGGCATCGAGGAGGAGGAGGACCCCGACACGGGCAGCCTCCACTCGCGCTCCCTTTATACGCCGACCCCTTCTACCACGCAGTCGGCCTCGGAGCTGTCTGCTTTTGTCGCCTCTCAGGAGGAGCAGCTCAGCAGGAGTGATAGCTCTGATACCAACCAGGTCAGGACACGTAAAATTGAATGAGTTGGCACGTAAAATTATTAACCTAAAAGTTTGAATTTTCAGTGATGGTGGCCTGTAGGCACAATGCTTACACCTCTAAAGATTCCACATGTGTTTTTCCACAGGTCTTTAGGTTATTTGTGCAGATCTCATACATCATGTCATCACTTCAGGCTGACTATTTGTTGAGTTGTCACAAATGAGTCTATGGTAACCACTTGACATGTCACCAAAGACAAATATAGAAACAAAGGGAGGGTTATTGTTGATTCTTTCATTCCGGCTTTACTACAATTTGTAAGCCAGCTAAAAAGAAAAGTGATCCGGATTTTAGAAAGCAGAGAGACAAAACAGTAAAAGAGGGAATATGAACAACTGGCACTGAAAATGGAGCTTGGCTCCAAGCAGCCAGGATCCACTATAAATACTTGTACTTGGCCTGCTTAGGGAGCAGTAAGCTTTTCTATGAATGGAAGGTATGAGACATTGTTCTTCCCAAGGTGTCAATGAGCTGTCTGAAGACTACAGGGGCTAATCCTGATCCTCAGTTAACTGGCTTGTTCCTTGCGCGTAGCGCTCACTAATGCTTGTTATTGCTGCTGTTGTGGTGCAGGATATCGGTGATGCCACATCTGTGTCTCTCCTCAACCTGGACCCCAGTGAACACACTCCTGAGGTGATCAAATTTCCTGCTGTCATTATGAGATGATTCATATGTGAAGTATTGACAATTGCATTTCATTTCTGTTGCTGAATGTTGATACTGGAGCATATGTAGAAATAATTGGTGACACAGCTATATATATAATTTTGTGTTGCGACTTTTAGAGTGCGAGCAAAGCAATATAAAGGTTGAAAATTAGATGCTAAGGCTTAAAACTTGGATGGAATGAAAAAACAATAAAACGCAATTTATATGAGATTCTACTGCATGCCAGAGAGTTTTGCTAAGCATGCTTTCTGAAATAGCTTTCCCCCGTGCTGCAAAAATGTGCAGCGTCTTGCAGATTGCACCGCTCAATAAACTTCAATTTTCAGATTTAAGTCAGAAAGTCCTTTTTGCACAAAAGTAGCAGTAATAAACCCCTTTATGATGCACCTTGGAAAAAAAGAGATTTCAAATTACAATAACTATCAAGTGGTGGTGCATTATTACTGTTGGTGCCTTCAAATGGGGTCGTGTTTACCGTGTTCACGAGAAGAGTCCATATGAGGGCCCATATGTTCACGAGTTTGTTGATGTTGTCAGAATCGACGGAGGCCATGAAGTAAATTTTTCGGTGCATAATAAGTGAATATATTGTAATTTTAGTCGTATATTGTTTTTCTTCGTAATTTTACAATATGTCTGAGGAAAATGTTGATATTCCCAACGGCCTCATCTTTTACCTCTGTCATTATGCCTTTGCATTTCCTGCATTATGTTACCCACTTGCAAGCTTGCTAAATTGTTAGCGTCTGTGGCTTCTAGATGCCGACAGTAACTTTAATATTGCCGTTGCTTTGCAGCGGTGTTCTCACGACTTGAACGCCAAGCATATCGTGTACAGGACTTCCCATGTTGTAAACACGAGCTCACAAGTTTCATTTGAAGGCACCATATTAAACACAACACATGGACAATTCTGGGAAATATCAGCTGTATTTTTAATCTAACCTTCATACTGACTACTGGAATTTTTAGCGATCCTGAGTACAATTTTTTTTTCTGCGGGTCATGTGCTACCCCATTTCACGGTTTTGCATGAGACTAAGTTTGTCATGGGAATCTCAACATCCGGTTTTATTTCATCCCTAACGTCTCGATTCCCGCTCCCTCAGGTGAGTCCTCAGACGCGACGTCGGGCCAGAGCGTCTCTCTCGGACATCTCCAGCTTGAGGGACATCGAGGGCCTGTCCGTCAGACAGCTGAAGGAGATCCTCGCCAGGAACTTTGTCAACTATTCGGGGTGCTGCGAGAAGTGGGAGCTGGTGGAGCGCGTCAGCAGACTGTACAGAGAGACAGAGGAGAACAGGAAATCATGTGGGTATTAACTTTGTCAGTCTGAGTTAATGCTGTATGCTTTAGTTTGGCAGTATAAAAATGTCACAATTAATTAGATTTACTATAGAATGTATCTACTAAACAGAGTATAGCCTGTATTCTAATATAGCTTTTTTCTAAGTTGCTATAGTAATTTTCATTTATTTTTCTTGCAGTGGAAAATGTGAGCAGTACTGTAACCACAGGTAAGCTGTCACTCAGCTGTGTGCGCAATGTCCTAGATGTCAGTATTTTATACCACATCCTGTTTTTAACCATAGAAACCTAATATCTCTGCTTACTCTGACAATATGATACACTGTAGGTAATAATAATATTTCACAATACGTTGCACTCATCACAAGCAGAGAAATGAGTTTTCTCATTCAGAATCATGATGAAATGTCTCTTGCTTGCTTTACTCCTTCCACGCTAAAGTGGTGGCCCTCCCCCCTCCTATCTGCAACGGGGCCATCGGAGGTAAGGCTTATAGATTCCTCGCCACTGTTGCCGTGGTCACACGCACCACCTGTGACTCGCCTCTCCATCGTACGAACAGTGTCGCCACCACATCTGTATTCACCGTGAACCCATTTCTCATTCGTTAATCAACTTTTCCTCTTTGTGAAATCCCTATATGTTGTCCTCCCTGTGGGATAGCATTTACTGTGAGGGTCTGTTTTTATTGAGGATGAAAATGAATAAATAATTTATCCCACACTCAAGAACAGAAATTTGAATATTTAATTTTTGTCATGCCCCAGGAACATTGATCCACCATGAGATCAATCTCCTTGTCGTCATCTATTCATGTGCTTCAACGTGTGAAGCAAATCATACTGAGAGAACTGCAGTATGTTGACCATGTGTATTCACTCTGTTACCAGCACGCTCCCAGTGATAACGACTGTGTGGTCGTCATAGAAACACCTTGACACGTAGCCATAGCAGGCATTGACAATTTTGAGGAGATTGCGAGCATGACCTTACCGAGATAAGGCACACTGGAGGTGTTTTATTAAGCTTCTGAGTATGTTGCTGGCCCCTTGTCCCTCCTCAGTGCATGAAAAAACTCTGTTTTTGTTTGTTAGCACGTTTGTGTTTAAAGTAGTTTCCTAACATTTCCAGTCACCACATTGTGTCTTTTGTCAGATGGCGAGAAGGGTCCGCTGACGATCGCCGACGACAACCTCTGCAGGATCTGCATGGACGCCACGATCGACTGCGTTCTCCTGGAGTGCGGCCACATGGTCACCTGCACCAAGTGCGGCAAGAGGATGAACGAGTGTCCGATCTGCAGGCAGTACGTCGTGAGGGCCGTGCACGTCTTCAAGTCCTAATGCGCCACTGCGATGCCGCAGCACCTGCAGCTCAGACTGAGACTGTACATTAAATCAACCATGCAGCTCATAACCTTTGAATCCCCAAAAGACTTATTTTGTGGATGTTCCATGTTTGTATTCCCTACAACTCACATTATTTGCACATTGAAATATTATGAGAAATGTGTTTTTCTGAAGAATTTGACTTCACCAGTGGGCAGACTAGCAAAGGATCATGCCCTCCTCCTCCGAGGGTAAACATATCTCTAATCTGTGTTCATTCCTAAGTGTCCGTTTTGCTTTTCTTACAATTTTTCAAAAGCAAAGAATGTGTGGCACTCAGCCACGTACAGTCTAGTTAAACACAACTCTTCACCCTCAGACCTGCCTATAAACTGTAGCTTAAGAGCACCTCTCTTTACAACCGCTGCAAGTGACTACATATCTTAGTAACACCAGGAGAACAGACGCATACTGAACCTCACCACAGGAGAGAGGGCGAGTGAAAAAGGTGCCAAATAATGGGTCATCATGCCCTTATGCTTCTCACCCATTTCCCCCCCTCGATTGTATTGGTTAGTGTGTGGCTGTTGATTTTTCAGCACGTTTTAAACATAGACGGTATTTATAGATGGACGTCGCGTCTCCACTTCCTCCCACTGTACAAAAGTGAAGCCAAAATATCCCAGATAAGGGAGCTGCCATCTTGAGATTTTAACGCCTTTTGCGCAGTAGTGATCGGGGGGGCTGAGGTCGCGGTATCGAGGTCCCGCCCACACGGCTGCAGCTTGCTAGCGTGAGTCACCTAGCTGCTCGGTTAGCACCACGGTAGCTGTTTGGCTAGAAAGACACAACATTTAACCATAATACTGTATCTCTAGAACCACATTTATGATCAAACTGCCACATGTTCCATTTCAGACCCGTGACAGTTATGGAAAGTTTAAGTTACATCTCCTCTGTCGTACAATTCTCTAGTACTACTTCAACTACTTCACTCAGAGCAGCTGTCAATCATGACGTCTCACCCCCTTTTTATAACATCAAATAACTAATTAAAACAAAACTTGTCAGAAAAATGACAGAAACCATTTTTGGGAAAAATGTATTTGACTTTTTAAGTTTGGCCCATGTCCCATGCGCTATCATGGATTGGGCGGGATTTATGACCTATACTGCAGCCAGCCACCAGGGGGCAATCAAGATGTTTTGGCTTCACTTTTGGGGAGCTGTCATGTCGTCCATCTTTATGTACAGTCTATGGTTTTAACAGAGAGCACTTTGTTCACACTGTGTGTTAACGCACCACTGCTCACAGCCCACTGCAAACTATGACCAGTAATGGTGGCTGAGGTAGCACGCGTACTGATTCTTGAATACTTGTCTAGACTTCAGCTTGACTGGTGAAGTTCGGAAGGCTACTAACTTTTGTTTATGTCAGCGGGAAAAAAAGCTAATCATAAATCACTGAGTTTGTGTTTTTCTTTCCAAGTTAAACTTAGTGTTACTGCAGGTGCTCTGCCGTTGTGACTCAAGGATATTGCTGATGGTGATTTTACGATGAAGTCGATGCATTATTCATCATACTCACTTATTTTGTTATAGAAGCATATTGCATATTGTAATGCATTACACATTTAAATGCTCACACAAAGTCTGTCATTACAGCAATAGCTAACCTCCGCTGTCACCTCTGTCTCGGCACGTCAGTGCAGACAAAAGACAAAAACCGGTGCTAACTCATCCAACCATCTTCCCTGTTTTCCAGCTGAACTGTGGATGTGAAACTCTGAATGTTTAATTTTTTGTTGTCGGTGTATATTGTTGGGAGTGGAATGAAGTGTCTTAAGTTGCTTTTCTCTCATGTAGGAGTAATGTATTGAACTAATAACTATTCAAAGATATAGCTACGAGTTTACTGACACCTGTGGTATAGAAAGTATATAGAAATAATGACTTGCTAATGTACATTTGCATATAATGATCCATATGAGATGTATATATCTATATTTTTTTTCCATTTGATTTAAATTGTGTAATATCAGATTAATTGAAATGTCCCCGGGATTGGGTTAGTTTATTATTACAGAGTTGCGTTTTCCTGTCAAGTGGTTTGAAATGTGTTTTAATCTGCATTGGTTTGCCTGAACTATCTGTTCCTTTTGAACAAGAGCATGACGACAACAACCTGTATGACACTGGTTATGTTATTCCCCCCATCTTCTCCACCTATAAAACTCAATTTACTCCCAATCCCCCCCCGACCCCATAATCCTGCTCATTTAGCTCTGTACCCACACAAAGTCAACATTGCTGCTATTAGAGTAAAGATGTCCCCTACAATCATGAACAGTAGCGGAGCAGGTTGCACTTTTCCTTTAGAGAGGGTGTAATTGTGTGCAAGGTTCGGTCTTTGTATTTGGGAATGTTGAACTTTTTATTTTGGTAATTAAAGATTTTAATTAAAGTCTGTTTTTGTATACTCACGCATCTAAAGCAGTGTCCCTGTATGACCTATAGTACCTAGTGCTTATCTGTTGATTAATGCAACAGATTAACACAAAATGATCAACAAGGCAGGCAAAAACACCAAACGTTCAGTGGTTTTAGCTTGTCGTATGTGAGGACTTGCAGGATTTCTATTTTATATTATTGTAATTCTTTGGGTTTTATACTAATTGGACAATTTAAAAACTTCCCATTTGGCTCTTTTGGGCAGTTTTTCTGATATTGTACAGACACTGTACAGCTGTAAATGCTAACTGCTCTCAGTGACAGTGCTAACATGCTGATGTTTAGCAGGTTTATCATTTAGTGTGTTGAAATGCTAGCATGTGTTAATTAGCAATCACTGGTGGAAAGTAACTAAGTACATTTACTCAAGTACTGTAGTTAAGTATACATTTGAGGTACATGTACTTTACTTGAGTATTTCCATTTTATGTTATGTTATACTTCTACTCCACTACATCTCAGAGGTACCCTAAATATTGTACTTTTCACTCCACTACATTTATCTGACGGCTTTAGTTACTTTACAGATTCGTTTTTCATCCCCTTCCTGTCCAGTGAAAACCACGCATCTCCAGGTGTGTTGATTTTGAATGTTTGTGATAAACTGAAGGTTTATGTGTTAAGAAACTTCTCCCAATTCTTAAGCTAAATAAACTATTTAAAAAAAGCCTCTTTGATCAGGTGGAAAATGCATCGTCACAAGGCTGAAAACAGGGCTGTTTATCTGAGCTCATGAAAAGTTGACTTTTCAGAGATGCGTGGTTCTGACAGGACAGCGAAGCTACAAACATATGATGATTTATATAGTTATATATTTTCACAGTGTGGTACTTTTACTGAAGTAAAGGATCTGAATACATCTTCCACCAGAATGTCACTAGTTTTGCAGGGATTTAGTCCAAAGGGTATTTTCGAAAGTACTGCACAAATTAAAATTTGGACCTGACGATAGCACTCAGGATCAGGTTAAAGGATCACCAAAGTGATGACAATCCATCAAGTAATTGTACAGACAATTCAATAGGACGTTAACACAGAAGAGAAAAAGCACAGGTGTAATGAAATATGAAATGAATTATTAATGAAATGAACGATGGCTGAATTCTGTTTAGCTGCTTAGCCTATCAAAACCACAAATGTCAACCTCACAGTAGTGCTAGAGGAAAAAGTCAGAGGATCACCAGAGTCTGCAGCATTTAGTCTCTGGGGAGCTGGAATGTCTTTATGAAAAGTCACCATATTTTATCAGGTATATCAGTCGGGAGCAAAGGGCTGGACTGACTGACCTGGCATTCCTAGAGCCAAGGCCGCTATAAATCACTCTCATACCCACATATTTATATCCTGGCAAACTGACAAGACTCAGTGATGGTACAAATGAAATTCTTTTAATGCATATTAGCACTTAATTTTTGGATTTACAAATATAAACATTATCACATTCACCTGACCAGCACAACACACCCTGAAATACACACAACACCTACTGTATGGAGTTATTATTCAAACATAATGCAAATGAGTTACAGTATTTGCAAAAGTCTTTCTTAAACCTGTATGGAGAGCCAGATGTGTGGGGTTGACTGCATTATAGAAAGCCAGTGTCAGGTAACTGACTTTTAGGGGGTTAAACTCCACCAACTGGACGCTGCGACAGGCTCAAAACCACCCCGATAAATTATTTGAAAGCATTATTTGACCCAGCTCTGAGACATCCATGTCAAGTTACTGAATAAATGAATAAATACAAAAACTGTAATAAAAAAATCAATAAATTAATGTTGAAATGTTGGAGAAAAGCCCGTCAAACACAACACTCAACAATTTATAAAAGTATTAAGGAAAGTGAAGACATGAGGGTGTAACAGGAATATGAAATCTGTTTTATCATTCTTGAAATACATTCTAAATATTTGGGAAGTAGTTATGATAATTTAGTCTTTCTGTACAGGTTTTTTTTTTTTGTCTGATACTGAAGTTACATTAATGTCAAATACAGATGTTGGCACATAGACGACATTGTTGTATGAAGGCAAACTGAGGAAGGGGACGGTTCACATGCCATGCAGTCTCTCTGTGATATTTAGCTCCTGAGACACTGTAAACACATGAAGTTATGCTTGTATAAAAATACTGTGTTTTCAAATATTTAAAGAATAAAAATAAACAACCCAACAGTCAAATACAAGCACGTCTTTATAAAAGTACAATCGCAACACAAATACATGCATGCTGTTTCCTCTTTGTCTGTCCAGTGAGTGTTTGTCACCTCCGTCCAGGAATCCGTCTCTCGTTTCAGTTCATTCACTGTGACATTGATTCAGAGACCAGTTTAAAAAGAAAAAAAACTTGTTCCAATAAGTGCAAAGACAGTCTTTCAATCATTTTATGTCCCGTTAGGAGCTAGCTGGTCTTCTGCAGCAGTTTGTCCTCTTTCAGTCTGAACGGTACGCTTACAGACATCTCTGCGATGAACCTTTCGCAGGCCGTTTTGGTCACCTGCTTGCAGAAGCGAAGGTCGATCTGACAGATGCTTCCGCAGCGCTTGAAAAAGTTTAGGGAATGGTCCGTGACCCGGTTACAAACTGAAGGGAAACAGAGAGAAAAATAAGCTTGATATTTGGAAAAAAGAGTTGCGTAGAAAATTCACTGAAAATCACATAATTTTCTCCTTTTTTCTTGATGCTTAACATTAACGGAGATCTCAAAATGCATGTATAATACAGTATGTAAATTGGACAAATTATGTAGCAAACGCCAAACTCTTAACATGATCCTGTCTTTTCCTATGTGCTCTATTTAAACTGGACCCAGCAGGCAGACTCAATTTACAGTGATGTCAAGATACTACAACATTCACCTTTAACTATATTTCATTTCATGTAGTGGTATTTTTGTGGCTTTTGTTAAAGGTACAGTGTGTAGGATTTGGTGGCATCTAGCTGTGTGGTTGCTCTGAGGCCATCCTACCATAATAACACAACTTTAAGAACAACGGAAGTCAGATGGCTGCTCACATTACTGCAGTTTCACAAGCGTGCCGAAGAACTACGATGGCCTTCAGGTAACATAAAAACGCAAAAGGCTCTGTTAGGTTTGTCCGTTCTGGGCTACTGTAGAAATATGGCGGAGCAACATGGCGGACTCCGTGAAGAGGAACCACTCCCTATGTAGATATGACGGGCTCATTCTAAGCTAACGAAAACACAACAATTCTTAGTTTCAGGTGATTATACATTAACAAAAACATCGTTATGAATATTATATTCCATTTCTGCAAATAGATCCTCCAAAATGTTACACACTGTTCCTTTAATTTTATTTTGTCTTCACAAATTTGCTACTTGAGGACAAATTTGCTTATGGGACAAATTGACACTTGGCTCTTTATTCTGATGTTTTTGAATTGTAGTTTGGCATAACCTGCCATTAACGTCTTTTCTGTTTAGATACACAGGAGGGGCATCCAAGTTGAAGCATCTAACTTCCTGCTGCATCACACCTGTAAGTCAGCCCCTAGGAACTCCTGCAATAGTGCCTGTGTATTCCTACGCTCTCACCTGACAGGTTGATGTCTGTGAGGGAGTCTCTGGTTGTGGTCCCTGCTGCTGTCAGCAGGTTGACCGACTGGTCGTTGATGTGGTTGCAGTAGCTCAGGTCCAGCGTGGACAGAGAGGGCATCTGACGACTGATGAGACGCAAAGACGTGTCGGTGATGTCGAGCCCTGCCAGCCGCAGGTCCTCCACGTTTCGTAGCTTGCAGCGGTTATCCAGCTGACCTGTCAGTCGGTCACATGAAGAACATCACCGATCAATTTATGTATTTTTATCAACAGGTGCATGACAGTCTACAAGGATATCTAAGAGGTCTAAAAGCTTTAAATGAGGAGTCCCTTAAGTTGTGCTCTGACTAGCAATAAACTTTAGCATGGGAGGCAGGAATTTAACCCCCATCCATGGCAGTGCTTGTTCTTTGTTGACCCACGTTGAGTTACCTGGTCTGTTGTCTGTGGGGGGTGAGAGGAGGTCCCTCATCTGTGCGTCTTTGAGTCCCTCCACCCACTGGACATCCAAGGTGCGCAGCAGAGGGCAGCTGGAGGTGCAGAGCGCCGATACGGCAGCCCAAGAACACCCCGATAGCCTTAACACTCGCAGACCTGAAAGACACAGGAGGAGCACTTTAAAATACTGATATAGAACAAGAGAAACAAATAAAAAGAGAGAGAGAATTTCCTTTGTCTAGACAGATCAACAATCACTCATACCTGGCAATCTATTAATAAGCCAGCTTAATTGTTTCTTGGAAATGTTGGTCCAACTGAGGTCCAGGGAAAGTGGCTGCCGGCGGATAATCCCACTTAGCATGAGTGGAGTGATGGAGGTGCAGCGGTTCAGATCGATCTTTGTCCAAAGTCTCTTATCACAACACCTACACATCACAAAGAAAGGTTTGTTTCAAAGATTTGTTGATTCTGTGCAGCAATACTTGAGTTTTTTTCTTTTGCGACACGAAAAAATGTAAGCATGCCATGTTAAGAGTGTGCCGTGTGCTTACCATCTGTTCCACGTCTTGCAGACTCTCATGCAGACACACAGCTCCTGGTGTGTGAGATAGCCAAAGATCTTCATCCAGACCTCGCGCTGTATGACGTGCGTTTTGCCGTCTTTTAGCGGCAGTCTGTCGGGGGGCGGGCTTATCGGAGGGGGCCGGATGACGTGCCGCTCCATTTGGACGCACTTGGGCGGGGAGTGTGGGGGCACCGGCCGGTTTGTCGGGGTGCTCCTGTTGAAGCCCAGCGGAGTGATCTGGCTCGGGTAGAAGTGGCGCAGCTCCCAGGGCGTCCCGTTCATCTCTCTGGTCTTGAGGTGGGGCCTCTGGTCCCCGAGCTCGCTGCCGTTGCGGAACAACCTCTTGGGTTCCTCGTTTTCCGTCTCCGGCTCCACTTTGAGGGGCTGGCGGTTCTCGTTGGCCAGGCAGTCCTCCGTCTTCTGGATTTCCTGGTTCAGCGCTTTGCTCAGCTCTCGGCTCAGCTCCCTGTTAGGTAAACGGCGCTTGCGGCGAGCTTTCGGACGCGGCCCTTTTTCCTGGGTCTCGCTTCCGCCCTCGCTGCTGGGGCCGGCCTGCGGAGAGCTGCAGTGAGACTGATCGCTGTCGCCGACGGGCGTTTTGATGCAGGGATTCAAATGTGCATTCTTAGAGTCCTTTTCATCCCCTTCTTCTTCTGCGTCTCCGAAACGCCCTTTCCTCTCTACGCCGCCCCGGAAGAGAGGCTCCCTTCCTTCTTCGTCCTCCTCCTCATATGCGTCTTCGTCCTCCTCTTCTGTCTTGATTTGATGTAGAAGTTTGGAAAAATAAGGATCATCTGACTTTTCCTGCAAGAAGAAATATGAGAATTACTTACATTACTTTGGTTTGGCACAACAAACACTTGCATCTAAAATGAAATCAGTCTGTAAATGATAACAAACCTTCTTCCTCAAACCGAGATCCTCTTCCTCATCATCATCAAACAGCTTCCTCTTCTTCCTCAGCTTGTCCTCAGGCCTGGGCCGGGGGGGCAGGTTGCTGGGGGAGAGCAGCGGCGGCTGTCGGTGGAGGGACTCCTCGGGTCTGTATCTGGGCGTCTCCTCTCTGTCCGGTCTCCTCTTGGCTGCAGCAGCAGAAACGTCTCCCTCCTCCTTCACAGGCTTCTGCTCCCTCAGCAGAGAGCCCGGGAGGTTGGAGGCGTACTTGAACCCTGGACCCCTTTTTTGCTTCAATGCCAAAGGGGACAAAAAGGTGCGAGACGACTTTATACCTTTAGCCTATAGCGACCAGGAAAACCAAACTGTTCTACGGTTTAATAAAGTGTGTCACTGCGATCAAAACACAAAACATGCGTTATGTCGGTGGTATCCTGCTTCTGTGACAAACAGAGTCACATGTGGGTGACTTTCACAAAAGTGTAAACAGGAAGTGGTGAGCTGATCAACACACATAAACTGAATCACTCAAAGCAATACTGAATAAGGAAAGCAACTGTTAACTATGAGTAATACGCTAACTCAGAAAATCTCAGAAATCTTTAGTAGTAATTGTTTTCAGAGCAAACACACTTTCAACACACCCTTAGTAAAGCGGTTACATAACCCAACTCCTCACTGACTCACACATATTTGTACTCACTTTTCCACTTTTCCCAGCGTGGTTGCATTTGGGACATTCCCAGCAGTTGGGGAGTTCATCGTTCACCACTCCCGAGGCGTCGCTCACCTGATGAACAGACAAGAAAATGAGCCGGATTCCAACAAGAACAACAAGTTTTAACGGCCTCCTGTGTACAGCTGGTTTTTTTTAAAACACAAACAAGAAGACAAGGGAAGTGAAAGTGACTGTTGTGACGTGCGTCTGCTAGGGCAGGTCAGCACAGTTCAACCTCAGCTAACATGCAGACTCTTGCTTCGTGCATTAAACAGAGAAGAGGAGCTAATGACAGCTACTTGAGGAGCTTAAATAAGCACTTCTGTCTAAATTGATGTCTAAAAGTGAAAGAAGAACATATTTAAATACCTTAGTTGTTGCACGTTACAAAGCAACTAGACAGCGCTTGTCTGAAAAACTGGTTTGACCAAGCCTGTGCTCGCCTGACATAACAGTTGCAAACAGGGTGTGTGCTGCTTTACATTTAGTTTGGCTTTTACTTCGCAAAACGCATGTCACTCAGTAAGTGTTCTTATCCCCGATCACTTGTAATCTTGAGCATGTGGCGGGAGTCAAATCCTCAAACACACTTGAGTCATAGAAACTTCTGAACCACATAATAATGACGAGTGAGTTCTGTGTTATATAAACAACACCAAATCCAATTACCTTCAGCGACTACAGTCCAAACGTCTGAGTCACTCACATTATGTTACGATGACCTGGCTGGGATTCCTGGCACACTACTTTAACAGAAATGAGTCACCCGGTGAATGACTCGACTAAGGTGGAGCTGTTCAACCGTTCCCGGGCTGGCCCTCTCCGTACCTTGAGACAGTTGGGATGCACAATCTCGTTGCAGATGGAGCACTCCATAAGCATGAAGTTGAACTTCTCCTCCTCTTCCTCCAGTGTGTCCTCTTTCCCTGCCTCTTTGCATACCACGCACACCGCCGTGTGAGGAAGAACCGGCTGCAAAACACAGAGAACATGCAGGAGTTAACACATTTAACTCAACAAACCATATTGAATTTCTTTTTCAGAGGAGAAACTGTGACAGTGCACATTGTGTTTGATACACAGCTGTTGTGAATATAAAAAAATGAGGGCTGTCAAAGTTAATGTGACAATAAAGAGTTTTAACGCCACTAATTTCTTATAATGCATTGTCATTTTGTGATTTTTAGTTTTGTTTTCCACTGTTTGGTTAGGTTTCTCTGCACATCTTGTGTACTTCTTGTTGTTGTTTAACTTTTGTTGCATTTTTTTTCTTTCTTCCTTTTTTGTTATTGTTTTTTTCTCCTGGGGTTGGGGGGAGGTCCTTTGTAAAAGCCTGTGGCTTCTTGAACTCTCCTGACACATTTCTTGTTTTTTTTTTTCATTGACTGGATTTTGTGCAGTTTTATATATGTGTAAATAAATAAATAAAATAAAGTAAGTATCATGTCTAGTTTGTCAAGAAGGAGGCTTAATAACGCTCCAAATTTACGCTAAATTTTAGAGGCGAAAAACAGGCATGGCCATTTTCAAAGGGGTCCCTTGACATCTGACCTCAGGGATGTGAATGAAAATGGGTTCTATGGGTACCCACAAGTCTCCCCTTTACAGACATGCCCACTTTATGATAATCACATGCAGTTTGGGGCAAGACATAGTCAAGTCAGCACACAGACACACTGACAGCTGTTGTTGCCTGTTGGGCTGCAGTTTGCCATGTTATGATTTGAGCATATTGTTTTATGCTAAAT
>CAKAKR010063912.1:79906-121261 GCA_916700685.1 Adelosebastes latens | reverse complement strand
TTGCTAGAACTGTATTCTTAGGCTTATGTAAATTTAAATCAATCTGACATTTTGCTTTTGAAACAAATCACCTTTTATTTATGTATTTAAGCTTTTCTTGCTGATCTAATTTTTTTGAAGGGATAGCCTTCATCATGACAGACCTGATGATCAGCACTGTTTAGAGATAATAATGTGAGTAAACTTCAAGGTCCATTTAGCAGCAACTTAGTGGACCTCGAGGTGAGACTGTTTTGTAAATCAACGTCTAGAACGAAGAAAGACTTGTCTGTTGAGGTCTTTGTTGAACCTAAAAACAACGCTGAAATCAGCGGCGAGCTGAAGTATCGCCTCTTCTCCTAGCTAACATTTGCACCACTAAAATTTTTGACTTGTCGAGTTTTCTTAGTTAAAAAGATGAGACGTTAAAAACAGCACAGCAGTAAACATCCATGTCTCTCGGGATATGCACAGAAAACTCTATGAACATGTTTTACAGAAGGACTGATGACTAGAGTCCAATTCTATTGAGTTACAGATGCTAGTGGAACACAGGCTAGCAAGGAAAGGGGCCAGGACTTCAGCTCTCTAGACCATTTCACAATATTACATTGCATACAGTATTACGGTATGCAAACATTGGACACTACTGCGTTATAAATATCCCACAATGCAATGCAGTAGTGACAACTGTGTTCATAACAGACAATTGCCGACAGCTCTGTAACATCAATAACGCTTCAATTTAAGTGCAAGTATAAGATTCCACCTTGCTATAGGTGTAATATAGTTTTTAAATTAGTTCAGACTTTGATTCTCACAAACTGTCGTTTGGTCACAAGGTTGGTACAGGTTACCATGGTTACGCGTCTCCAACCGTCAAGGAAGCTCTCAGGAAATGACGACGCAAATTAAAAGCTAGATACGAAAAGATACATACTACTGTTTATGCACATGAAAAGTGCTGAACGATAGTACACATATTGAGTATGTACTAGTGCATAGTATGTGATTTCGGACCAAGCTTATGAATGACATAAGCTGACAGGAAGTAAACATGGGCCCAAGCTGTTGCC
The DNA here is from genome assembly GCA_916700685.1 of Adelosebastes latens. Lineage (NCBI taxonomy): Eukaryota > Metazoa > Chordata > Actinopteri > Perciformes > Sebastidae > Adelosebastes > Adelosebastes latens. The sequence goes on along the minus strand of CAKAKR010063912.1, from coordinate 120,206 downwards.
TAGCAATGCAATTCTGTTGAAGCGATCTATAGGAATCATTCAGACTGAATAGTGAACTAATGTGAATTGAGGATAAACACTGATAGACAATGATACTTTTCTGTTTTATGTGAGAGAATATGTCACATCAAAACCTTCTCGCTAAAGTTTGGCAGCTTCATGTCGTCTCAAATGTCATATTAAAACGCGGATTTGCAAGATTCTACTGGCCGCCCGGTGTAATTTTGGTTGAATATGAAAAAGTAGTTACAAAAAAACAGTTTTACACTCCTTTCATATTCATTCAGTTTCAGACCTAGTGATGGCTGTCCTTTATTAATATGCTGTTACTGCAGATGACACTTCACAATGCTTTTACTGAGAATGAAGTGTTACAGGAAGTGCTGTCACTGGAGCTTGGCTTAGTTAGTGAGATTTTAAAGTTAAACTTACATTTATCTGGTTAGACAAAAGAAGAAGCACTTGCTACAACACCCTCCTTCACCTATTAGCTGCAGGCTTAACCTTAAAAATGAAAAAGTGCTCTGTCAACTTTACCGAGACAAACATAAAAGAAGATCTCCAGCCAGAGCAGCACCGGGGGCCTTCTGTTTAGTGTGAGCCTTCAAATTATAACAGTGTTCTGAAACTAAATGACTAAACAGTCCCTATGGTCCAACAGAGCAGCACAAGATGTGACTGGGGGGGACTTCTTGTTGGTTATCACCTCATAACTCACCCGTTTCACTGCAGTATGGAGGCAGAAAGACAAGCAGTGAATTAACTTCTCATGTGATCTCTTTGAAACTAACCTACAGGTTTGTTGCTAAAAAAGAAGAACACTGTGTAAATGAAGAGGATGTTCTTTGTCCTATGGTGAGAGTAGAAGTCTGTCAAGACTGCGTAGTTAAACAGGTGCTGACGAGCCTTGGCAGGGTGCAGCACAGTCCGTTAAACCCTGCTCTACACACCTCCCCTCTGCTCTCTTATCCCTGCTGTATTATTTGGGGCTTTACACCACGTAAATTCTCCAGTGCTAGGGATGCACAAAACACAAAAGTGTGTCTCTGGTGTCAGGTGCTGTCAATTTGAGTATCAATGAAGAGATAATGCCCATCTAATGTCTGTTTAATACCCCAGTATGTCACAGTGATCCCTTGGTATCGCAATCAGGAGGGCCTTGTTATGGATAGACTGCTGGTGACAGTTGTTACCAAGGCAAGAAGCTAAATATTTCCAAACCAAAGACAGTGCCAGATACAAATTCAGCAGCCATACTTCCCCCACCCCCCCAAGGTCAATTATATTTTAACATTCACAACACAAAGTTTGTAGGATATAAATAACACTGCTACGTGGAAAAGGTGTAAGCAAGATAATACATTTTGATGTTAAAAAATAATGCATGATGCAGTGGTTTGCCTTTACTAAGTGCTTGTCATGGAGTTTACATTTTCATGACATACAATACCTACTATTTTCAGTAATTTCTACCAATTTTGCTTGATGTTTTTAAGATCTGAAAGGAATCTGTTTTTAAATCAAGTTTTAGACCTGTGTTACCTGGAACCTTCTACGGAACCACCTTGTACGGTTGGCTAACATACACACGTCCCCTCTGACACACCAGCAGGTCTAGCTACTTCAGTACCTTGAGGTCCTTGTTGAGGCCGATTATAGCGGTAGGTGTGAAGGCCAGTGACAGGAAGTGGGAGAGGGGGAACCAGAACCAGAACTGGGTGAAGACCAGCAGGCCGACCAATGATGGCATGTGAGTGTGACCCGTCCTGGACTGCAGAGAGATGGTCACATTACGGCCACCTGGACAACAGAGGGCAGAGGAGGGAGAGAGGGTTTCAGTATTATGGTACAAACCTACATGATGTTAGTCATTCACCAGATGACCCACCAGTTAAAAACAAATGTTATACAAAGTCATGTGACAATATTATATCAGTTTCCTTACTATAGCACACTTTGATAATGTAATTTTAACATAAATAACGCTATTAACATTCACAGCTGTTACCTTGCTTTATTTGCACAAATTTTCCTCCAGACATTTTTCTTGCAGAGACAATATACTAGAAATCATACAGCTTGTGATAATTGCCATTTGTCTCTTTTTTATCTCTTTGACATAACATACTTGCTGCCGCATTATGTACGAATGGCGGTGATATAATTTAGATTTTAAAAAGCAGATTTTGTATAAAATGTGATTAGGACAGGGTTGGAAAAGGAAGATGCTTGCTCAGCAAAACAGCAGAGTGCAGAAAAAGGAGCACGCACACTGAGCAAACCTCATTAAGCCTTACGTATCCCCTGATACATAATGGTTTAAAAATACATGCGGTTCAGTGGAGGACAATGTCACCATAGGTAGAACATTTTGTTTGGTCACATGAGAGCCGTGGGTGAAACCACAGATATGAGAATCCATGATTAGCACCAATGGCACTCAACATAACCTGGCAGTTTTTAGATTATCGTGAGCAAATACAAAACAAACAAAAAAAAAAAAAAGGTGTAAATTTGGAGGCCAACTACTCTTTAAACAATAAAAAGGAATGTAATCATCACAACAGTTTCATACTGATTGTGAAACAAACCCATGTCAACTTGGCACAAGAATGAAGGAGTGGGAGATTAATGAGGGTATACAGACCAGGATGGTCACCACCCTGAGAAGGTCGTTTTTTGACTTCAATCTGTCTGATCAGCAAAGATTTATATTACAGCGACAAACTGGCGAGCCAATTAAACCCAGGAATGCATTGTCTAGAGAGCTTCCTGCATTTAAAATTTCAAAATAAACTTCATTCATTATCATTAGACATGAGCTACACAGGAGATTAATAATTGATCTACATCACAAGAGGTGTGTCAGCTGTCCCAAAAATAACAGATGCCTTTCCCAGCTGCATTGATGTAGTTATAGATTATATTAAAGGGTAACTTCTGCATTTTTCAACCTGGACCCTATTTTCCCATTTTTTTGTTCCTATGTGACTAATGGGGATAACAGTTTTTGAAATTGATCCAGTATTGAACGGGAACGCTGTAGACGGCAGCTGCTCACAGGCTGCAATGTAATCGTTCAGGGCAACGTTCACTAAAAGTGCTTGTTTTTGCCACTGACCGGCTCAGATTGTTATTATAAGTGTCTGATAACATTATAGAAAGGACCTTACAGAGAAATAAAATGCTTTCTTACATTTCACTGGATCCGGTCTGTTATTGTGTCATGTGACTCGTTGCCGGAAGACAACGGTGCAAACGTGAGTGAGTTGGAGAAAGGAGCGCCAGTGTTTGAGTTTGTTGTGTTGGGGAGTACAGAAAGTGTAGCTTAGTGTTATGTAAAAGATGTTCAATGTCAAGACTGAATATTTAGAAGATTTCAGCAATGCAGGATTTCAGCAATGCAGGATTTCAGAACGGCTTCTCCGAGCGAGATACAATAACAAAAGGTAAAGAAAGTATTTCCCTGTAGGATCCTTTCCATAATGTTTTCAGACACTTACAATAACAATCTGAGCCTGTCAGTGGCAAAAAAACAAGTACTTTTAGTAGACGTACATTGACGGTGAGGAATTGCCCCGAGCGATTGCATTGCAGCCCGTTTAGCCGCTGCTGGCTGCAACATTCTCGTTCAATACTGAATCAGTTCCAAAAATTGTTGTCACTTGGACACTAATAGATGATAAAATAGGGTTGACAAATCCAAAGTTATCCATCAAGGTTAAGAGTTTGATCCTCACTGTGGCCACTCATGGTGAAAGTGTGTGCTTTACAAAAAGGAAACTTAGGTCGATTTCAGTATGTCTGCAGAGCGGACCAAAAAGAAGGTGATGATCGGGGGTCAAGGGTGCTCCTTGGAGCAGTACCAAAGAGTGACAGACCTCCCTTGGCCTTTCTAACGAACAGTAGGGAGGGACTGCAGAAAGGAAGACAAAGGGAGGGGGAGGAAGAGACGGTAGGAGGCAACCAGGATAAACCTGACATTTCTATAGGGAACAAAAGAAAACCTTTCCTTTAAAAAGGGATGGTTACCAGGGAGTAGCCCTTCCAACCAAAAATGAGATGTGCTCAGACAATACCACTTAAATCATCTGCTGTCTTTTTGCTTTGAGCCAACACTTTTCTGAGGCCTTATCTTGACATCTGAACCAGTGTTGAAACCATTCCAGTCACGCAGATTGAATGTTGGCCAGAATGAGTCACGAGGTCTGCTTGCTGCACCACAACTGAGTGCTTGAGAGTCTCTTAAAAACTTGAGAAGAGGTTGAGAGCACTTGACTATTTGGTCTCAAAAGATGAAACAACCAAATACAGTAAAACAGTTACATGAATGAGAGAGAAACCATTATATAAAGCTAATTAATGGGCCGTATCAATTAGTGAGGGAAGGTCTGTAAATGGGGGCTGAACATGTTGGGGTGAGAGAACGAGCAAAGGAGACTTACATTTCCTGGGTAATGAGCGCCAGAGATCATGAAACTGAGCTCTAATCGCTTCCGCCCGTCAAATTAAATACAATTACGCGTGCACCTCAAAAACGGCAGAACCAGAGTACTAAAACATTCACACCGCACAAGCTTGAGCGTCTCTGACACTCAAACAGAAGGAGTGGAGCGTTTCCTGCATGAATGTGTTTAAACTGTAAGCTACACACTGGATTGTACTGAAAGCATGGGTTAAGCACTGAGAGCTGGAGTTTGGCATGAAGAGCAGGAGGGGGAGCGGGGAGTGTGTCTGCTGTATGAAAAATGAAACCGGTGGTCGGGGGTTTGTCTGGATGGTCTCACGCAGGGTCATCTTGGCGTGTTTGCTTGTCAGTTTATTACGGGTTAATGTGTCTGATTTGATAAACGATTGAGGTCCTGTCCGTCATCGAGATGGCTAATCTGCTCAGAACAGAAATAACCATCAGACCGTGCTGCAGGAGGGGCGGAGTTAATCAAGAGGCGACTTTTAATGACTGATGAAAAACTTCACAACATCTCAAAAACACATACGCTGCACTTATCCTTTCAAGTAACGGTGCAAATACTCGAGATAGGCTTCACTTTGTGTAAGTTGCAACACCTGATAGTGTATTTAGACAGCAGTGTGTAAACAGAGCTGGTTTCTCTCCGGCTTCGCACACAGGGTTTTATGTTAGTGCTAGAAAATGGATTTCTGCTCCTGCCTGCATTGAGGGTTTGTGTATACATGTGAATATGGGTGTGTAGCTCTCCATGTGATGATGTGCAGCTCTCTAGGACCTCACACACACAAACACATGCTGCATGCTTGAGTCCACAAACAGCCGCACAGACACACAAACACAGAGACCATCGGACAAACAGTAATCACCAGGGGGAGACCAACAGGCCATATGGCTGAGAGCAGAGCGGAGCTGAGCTGAGGTAGGAACGCCAGGCGCTAATGCACCTTAGCATGATCTGTTCCAGAGACACAGTGCACGCACGGGTGGTCAACCTGAAGAGGGTTTACTCTGTATTTGTATTTGCTTGAGCGTAAAAGGAACTCAAATTAGGACGCACACACAAAACCACAAACCCACATTACAGTTAGAGCAGCTCACTTGTTTTACAGTGTAATTAGGACTTTGGGCTGGTTTGTATCCCCCTCAGGGTTGAGGGCACAGAGGCAGGTGGGACCACATACCAGTTTGATCCCTTACTCAGTGACAGACGTGGATAAACCCATTGCCTACTGACGAGATCAAGCTGGAGTCTTTCAAGTTAACAGACTACATTTCCAACAACCAATAATATGTCTTGTGCACGTCTGTTTGGAGACTAACCTGCATCGAGGATTCCCTGGGCCAGGATGGCTCCGAACTTGGCCATAACATCGTCATGCTTGTCGTTGATCACCTTCGCGTAAAGCTGCCTGAACTGATTCACCTAAAATAGAAAATAGAGAGGAGGGGAAAATATGTTAATGTACAACACATAACTGATGGTGTGATACCAATGGCCAACCACAACATTTTATTTGTGTCATAATATTTTGGATCAACGACAGGTTCCCTTCTTTGAATTTGAGAATTAGAGTACATAATAATAATAATAATAATAATAATAATAATAATAATAATAATAATGACTGGAACTTATTTTTTCTCAACAATGTGAAATTTTGAATGCAATAAAATTGTCAAAATATGAACTTTAACATGTTGTATGACCTTAATTTACACCGACGGCTCTCAATTTAAACCAAAATATTCCAACTCCACTTTGGAGTCAAATGCTTGTGAAGGAAACACATGGGTTGCGTCCGAATTTCCATACTAACATGCTATTTAATACGCTAAAACAGTATGTGAGATTTTCCCAAACCTTAGTATGAAACCTTAGTACGTGAATTGCATACTATTTCAGTTGAAATATTACAATATGCAGCATTGGACACTACAGCAGCCGCAGACCCCTGGCGCTTTTTACGTGGGCCGAGCCCCGCCCTGGGGGCACGACGCGGTTGGGGCGCACTGAGGATAGTCAGCCCTGGTCGACAGTCGCACCAGGCGCAGGGTGCCCCGTCCCTCCCTGGCGGGGAAAGAGGGCGCAGCGAGCACTTTGTCCACGGCCCCGGGAAGCGGCAAAGCCGCGATTCACCTTCGCCCCGAGCCTTTCCAAGCCAACCTAGAGCCGGTCGCGGCGCACCGCCTCATATGCGGGACTCCCCAGTGTGCCGTGTGTCACTCACACCGTCCAGCTGGCTGTTAACGAGGGTCTTTTGGCACAGAGAAGTACTCGTATCGGTACTCGGTATCGGCGAGTACCCAAATGTAAGTACTTGTACTCCGTCTAAAATAAAGTGGTATCGGTGCATCCCCATCTGTGACTCCTTGTTAGAGGCTCTTTAAATTAAGGGGAAGGTAAACGTTTGACAAATTGTATTACAGCTTGTGACAGCCACATTCAAACTTGTACTCTGTCAGCACAATATTCATAACAAAGCCACAGCAGCATCGCCGCACCCATGATGATGGCGTAGTACCTGTGGGAGTCCCGGCACTAACAGCACATCTCGATAACCACAGTGAAACTTTGAGTAAACACTGTACTGGGTAGTTAGCAGCCAATTTGGGCCAATTTACCACCCTACAACTAGAGGCCTAAGATGTCTGTCTACAACTGTGAAGCAGAGCTGGAAATTACAAAGAACGGGACTTTGAAATAAACAGTCGTGGATGTAATACCTCCTGACATTCCACTGTTTGAAAAAACTGCCTCTTGCACAATCCTGCATACTGCCTTGAGCTTTAAGGACTGTTGCTGTGCAGATGAGGAGTCTTTGAAAATGTGTCTGGCAAATCTTAACTTTCTATGACAAAGCACGAGGTGCTCCAAGGGTGAGTGCGTGCAGTTATGCCTGGACTAGTCACTCCAGTCTTCCATGACACAGATTTCTTTCCCTCTGTCCTAACAGTTCTGATGCTTTCTGCTTTTGGTCAAGCCGTCCCCTTTTCTTTCTCCTCACTCTTTACTCAGCCAAAGCTCTGGTCTGGAAAACTTCTGTGCTGTTTTTAAAGGTCTGCTAGACCTATGAAAGACGTCTCTAGAGCAAAATCTGATCCAGGCTGTTATAACTGCTGGCTATAAACCCATTTCACATTTGGATCTTACCTTGGGACAGGTGACTTCGGACTGCTGGATCATGATGAGGGCAGAGGCAATAAGGGCGCCCTGTCTCACATAATTCACTGGGTCATTGGTCATGGGCTCAAGCAGATTGATGGCCTCCTGTGGAAATTAAGACATAATAGAAAAGTTGGTCATGTTCAAAATTAAATATATTTTTAGTAAACAATTATTTACATGTTGCACAACCCTTATGGGGCTTGTAAATAATCATCTACTGCCAAATAGGGTAGCAATGAATGGCTGATCATATTGAAATGATTTAGAGTTGAAAAAGTTGCTCTTTGATTCAAATAAACCACAATTTAATAAAATTAATTATTTTCCCATGAACGTATTTCAAGAAACCATGTTGTCAAAAAAACACTTTTCTCAGAGGATCAAGTGAGTGCCCTCCACAGACCAACACGTTTTAGAACTGGTATCTAGGCTGAAAGACATCATTTGGTTGCCAATGTAATAATGAGTGCCATATTTTCATGTTTTACATTGGAAGTGATAGAAGTCCGGTGCAATCCCCTGATTTCAAGTAGGGCTGGGCAATATATCGATGTAATATATATATCGTGATATGAGACTAGATATCGTCCTAGGATTTGGATATAGAAATATCGTGATATGGCATAAGTGTTGTCTTTTCCTGGTTTTAAAGGCTGCATTACAGTAAAGTGATGCAATTTTCTGAATTTATTAGACTGTTCTAGCTATTCTATTATTTGACTTTACCTTTATTTAGTCATTATATCCACGTTATGGATGATTATTTATCAAAAATCTCATTGTGTAAAATTTGTAAAAGCACCAATGGTCAACCCTACAATATCGTTGCAATATCGATATTGAGGTATTTAGTCAAAAATATCTTAGTTTAATTTTCTCCATATCGCCCAGCCCTAATTTCAATGGTGAAAAGGCAATTGCATGAATATTTATTTCTCTCACAAACACATCAATGAGGACATAAAAGGGATTTTGCTATGAAGCAGGTGGCTAAGATAAACATGCTAAATAAAATTAACAATGGATTGGCTAACACTAGCATGCATTTGCAAGGCTATTTGTTTAGTATAGCTTTACAAATGATGGAACAATGACCTCTTTTAATTCTGCCGAAGTGAACATGACACTGACTATTTGGTGTTTTTCACTCTATACATATTTAGCCATTCCCAACGGAGCACATCAGTGCAACAGGGACACTTTAGTTTGTTGATAATCCATTTTCCTGTATTCAACCAGAGGCAACCAGACCACACACATTAATGAGATTAGTGTCATCCATATCTGGTCACCAAGGGAAACTGAGTAACAGTTACGACAAGCCCTGCCTTCTTCAGTTTCCTCCCATGATCGCTGTGAATGTAAAAATGAGGGAGGACCACCTCTTTCTCCCTTTTATTTCTGAACTCTCCTCTGTCCTTAGCTGAGCAGTAATGGCTGTAACCCACACCGCCAGACTCAGAGGGAGGCGTCAGCTCCGCAGAGGAAAGAGAAACAAACTAGGATGATGACAGCGGAGGTAAAATAAACCATGTTTCATCAGTGCTCTCGGCTCAGCTGGCTGAGACGACAGTGTACCAGGACGATAAGTCAGAGTGGAGAGCCAACACCAGTCGACCACATCCTGTTCCTGATAGGTTGTCGAGGGGTTTAATTGAGGGTATTTACTGTCAGGCCCAATCAGCGGAGCAGGACGACACATAATGTGGTTGCTTAAGATCCTCTTAATCCACGTACAGTGGTTGACTGTTTTCCTCAGGCTCGTGCCTCAACATGAGTTAAACGTTAAATTTGATTCAATTCAATGCTGCTAAAAACTGGCTGGAAGCTCGTGTAAATAAATGGAACAGTGCAGAATACACTTTACCACGACATAATTTCCATTTTCCTACATATTTATAAAAGTGTATCACATGACAGAAACGGTCGTTTGTTTTTGGTGAACAATGCTTCCATCCAATTCACTGAACAAGCTGCACAGTATTTAAGATTTTCATTACAGCACAAAATCAGCATAAACTAACCGACAACAGAAAACAGTTTCCTTGTGCAGCTTTTTCTTTTTCAAAGCCCAAGGTGTATAAATGACGGCAAAGGAATGTGCTCCCTCTAAATAGGTGACCCACTTCTATTGCCCCAACATCATTATTCTCACTAAGGACCTAATGTGCTCGAGGTCTTATTCTGGAAGAACCAAGCAGTGCAGCTTCGGAGCTGATCAGCTCTGTAACATGCCTCGGCCTGATCTGGTCCGAAACATTCACTTCGGTGCTTCAAGGCTCAGGATGCAATGAGCCATGACTCTGCATCGGCTAGAACACCTGAGACTGATCAGCCCACATAGTTAGACAACTCAGGAACTGGCAGCAGCCCCGACTTCTGTCTTCTTCACTCTCGTTTTCGGACTTCAATGAACCCAAACGTGATGACAGGGTACAGCCTGGTGACTGTGAGCCAATTTGGACCATTTTTATCAGCAAATCTACCAAGAACTTTCCACCATTTATGAGCTCCTCAGTGCTGATATTCCATGAAAATAAAGCAAACGTCAATAGATTACAAGTAAAATGGCTGCTTACTTTATGTTTTAATCACTATACAACCATCAAAAGGTGGCATGATTTGATTTGATTGTCTTAAAGCAGATGAGGTTCAAAAGAAGATGACAGTTTTGTAACATCATCTTAGGTTAATAACAACTTGTCTTTACAGCAACAGAATTTCACACAATTCATTTTGTTCTGATGGCATTATTACATATGACAAAAGTAACCTTTTCTCAGCAACTTCTGCAGTGGCTACAAAAAGTGAGTCTGTACTCGCTCATCTAAGATAAGCCTCACAAAGAAGCCATCAATTGGCTGCTTTAAGAAGAAACCCTTTGTGCAGCATAGATAGTCTTTGCATCAGTGACGCACATGTTACGCCGAGGCACAAAGCAAGCATATAGGATAAATGAGGACAGCAGGGCTAACGCTGCCTTTGTGGTGGGAAAAAAAAATGCTATCCACGCTTTTCTTGTACGCAGCCTTACGAGGAATATTCATTTTAGTTATGAGCACCAATACCAACAGGAGTATGCTCTTGTGCAGACATCGCATTAAATAACAACTCATTTACATCTTGGAACTGGGATTACTAGCGAAAAAAGTCTTAACCTATTTGTGTGGTAATTTGATGGAAGGTTGGGTCAATACGGTTCAACCTTGTGTATAGTATGTTTAATGGGAGCTGGAGGATGAGACATTGCTAATTCTCAAATAGTTGCCAGGCCTTTACTTACCTCAACCAAAGAGAGACCGATACCTTTATTTTGAAACAGGCCATTACATAGAAATAAAATAGGAGAAGAACAGACATTGAACTGTTTTCCGTGGTCATGGCGATTGTTGTTAGTTGTTATGGTGACAACACACGTCAGTTAGGGCTGTGTATTGGCAAGAATCTGGCGACACGATACGTATCATGATGTAGGGGTAATGATTCAATATACAGTATACTACGATATATTGCAATACTGTAAGCAAGGCAATGTATTGCGAGTTTTTAAATTTAATTTTCGGAAAACTGTCATAGTATAAAGAATACACCGCTATATGCGTACAATCTGAGTTTAAAAAAAGGTTAGTTTTAGCTAGGTAGCTTTTCCTTCTCCAGAGTGGCAGGGAGTGAGGCGGAGGGACCGTTGGACCCAGCATTACCACTGGCCACCAGCCCATTGTTCGGCTCATTTTCTGCAACCAGTGTAGCATTAAAGCATGGTGGAATGAGCAAGCTAGCTAGCTGTCTGCTAGCTAGCCAGCTAGCTTGCAAATTTCACCATGCTTTAATGCTACACTGTTTACAGAAAATGAGCCGAACAAAGTCGCCACTCACCTGCGATAGCAATGTGCTTTCCTACACTGTAACGACGGTGCATGGATGAAGCATCAAATTGTTAAATTTTATTAATTTAATCTGGCTCTCTATGCTTCATAAGGTTACTACTCCACTGCTTCTTTGAATCGTTACTGCAAAACCTCACCTCAGTGAGTCCGCTACTTGCAGTAAGTCGGTTTAGTTTATATGGAAGTTAGCTCACTACGGCACACATAAAAATGGCCACGTCTCTGACCATACTGCTACGCTGCTTTGATGTGAATGTCTTTTCTACTCCCATTCTATTTCTATAGGCTATTATTATTATTTCCACCTTTTTGATATACCAGTGTTACATCACACATTCTTGCATTTTTACATTAAATCCCCACAATCAGTTCAGATGGCAAACTTCCTATGCTTCCTGCTAAGCTTTTATTTTGAAACAGTGTTGAGTTCCATTAACAGCAGTTCAACACCATGAGAGAAAAATTAAATGAAGGCGGAGGCGCTCACCTTGTTGCCGGTCCCAGCACAGCAGATACCCAGAGCCATGGCAGCTCCACAACGCACATGAGGGTTGTAGCTCTCCGACAAAAGAGACACCACGCTGGGACACTGCTCAGGGGTCCTGAAGAGGGACAGAGAAAGAAATTAAGAGTGAGTCAAGAAGAAGTTAACCATTAAACGATAGAGTTGAGGACAAGAGCAAAAGAGTTTGAGACTTCATCTCGCACACTGTGATCATTATACAGCGCTATAAAAAGAAAGACCCATCCAGCACCGATACATTGGGTTATGATTAAGAAAAATATTTGTTCTTTTCTGATGAAATATTACAGCAGTGTGGAGGATAAAGGTCATGATAAATTTCTGATAAATCACAACTATTGTTTGTAACCATGCCCATTGTGCTCACAAGAATATTAAGACTGAAAGCTCCACTTAAGTGATGGATGAGGTGATTTGTTCCATATAATGTAAGGCACTTTAAGGCCTTGAGCAAAAGAGCCACATGAACCATAACAATTGTCTTGGGATTACTATAATGGGGAATGCTTGTATGGGCCATCTTTCAAAAGTCTGGTATTTGCATCAGTATGGTGCTATTTGTACAACAAAGTCTAAATACCATTAAGACATTAATTTTGATGCCACAGGTGCATTCGCCCTCGGATCTATAAGGCTCCCTGTTATTAGATAAAGTGTAGAGAGAAGAGAGAAAGAAAAGTTAAAGAGCATGGGTATGAAATGTGGAGCTTTGATTTATGTCACCAAAAACTCTCCAAGTCCTTATTCATTTTCTGCCAGTGGTGCTGTTGTGGAATAGGGAGAATAGAAATCCCTGAGCCAAACCATTATTATTATTATTATTATAACTTAGTCAATTGAAATATTCAAGAAGATTATGGGTTTTGTAGTAGTAAGAAAAAGCACTAAAATGGCATATAGATATGAGTAATACCTAGTTCACACTACACGACTTTAGCCCTGATTTTCAGCTCCCCAACAGTTTATGGAGCTCCCCGACAAAAGCCCCAGATCGGAGGCAAATCGGCGTTGGCTCGTCGCTCGCACATCGTCGCTCGAACGCCATGTGTGAACTCTTAAAGACGTGAGCCGAGAGGCTGGACCTGGACCTGTCGGGGACTCCGGACAAAAGCTACAGCCAACAAGAGCGCAAGACAAGGGTTGAGGGGAAACCTGGGGGAGGAGGGGTCACCTGTAACAATAGGAACTTTACTGTATGTGGAGCATTTGCAACACGAAGCAAAGTTGTTGTTGCATCTAGGGGAATTAATAGTAAAAAAAAGAGTGGTGAAACCGGTGGAAACAGGCTATTTTATGGACAAGTGCCAACAACCACATCAGCAATGTGTCTCATGTATGGTATCACGTATTTACCGTGTATTTATTGCGTGTGTTTTCGTGACAAAACATTTGTTTGGAGACCTCATCAGGGATTTCTCCCGGTAAAAGATCTTGTAGTGTGTGACTCCCTGTCGCCGATCAGTGATGTAGTGTGAAAACCAAAACAACTTAAAGACTCCCGGTTAAAAGACAGCAAGTTGTGTAATGTGAACAGTACTACGATCTGACAACTTTGAAAGTCGTGTAGTGTGAACTTGGCTTAACATAACAGTAAAAGACCTCTCCACTTTATGTACTGTTGACTATGACTAAAGTATTGTGATTCAAAGCGTTGCCAGGATAAAGGACACACGCAGTTATTCAACACTTTGAGTGAACTTGATGGGGTCTAAAAGAGAGTCCTGAAGTAGAAGGACAACACTACTTCACATTTAAACTGCCGTTTGCTCTCCAGTCACAATGAGATACTCTTCAATCAGTACATGCCACATACGGGCACAGCCCTTGGTGACAAACACTAATGTGGAGTCTCGTCACATTAAATTTAGGTCACCAGGTGAAAATGCCAAGCATTACCATGTGGCGGTATTCTGATGTCAACAAGTAGATTTGCAAGATTTAATAGTCAAGTTTAGTGTTGTGGGTATGCTTGAATTGGTCCAACAGAGGTGTTTAACTTGAAATAAAAAGGAGAAGAAACATGCACAAGGATGAAGTAATCCGTTTTATAACCAAGAATGTTATCTGGCTATTTGCTTGTAAACGGTGGTGTTGATAGCACCAGCGCTGCCTGGGTCTGACAGATGAGCTAATGAGCCGATTGTTGAGATTACTTAGTTCCTTTGAATTTCACAGAAAGGTTTGGTCCGTCTCAAACAGCCATTTGGAGTGAATCAGTCAGGTTGTTATTGCAAGCTAATATCATTAAAAATGAGAAGAGATAAAGAGTCTTGCAGGTCCGGTCAAGAAGCCAGCATAATCAACAGCTAAAATCTCTCAGTTTGACTTTCCACAACCTCACCAAAATGTCATGTTGTATCAACTGTCCCATCAAACACTTCACTGCAACTGAAGAGGCTGTCGTAGATCTTACACACAACTAAAAGCTCATTGATCTGATAAAAGAGAAAAGAAGGCTAAATCACCTAGCTGTGCTTGGCCCTCAGCTTCTACAACAGCTGGCTTTAGTTTGTGCATTTGCCTAATGATGCAATGTTGAGCAATTAAACAGACAAAACAGACAAATTGATACTAAATACAAAAAAATATATAATACTAAACTAAATAATGATAATAATGTGCTTAATACATTTGTCAGTTCATGAGCAAAATGAAAAGGACTTTTCGCACGACAGCTTTAGCAAAGACAGCTGCTTTTACTGGCTCCGATTTTATGGGACTGAACCAAATTAAAGTTCAAACACAGCAAGGTAGGAAATTGTAAAAACAAAATGCATTATTGCGAGAGCTACAGCTACAATTTATTGACCCTCAATAGTGCATGAAAGTATAGAAGGTGGCCAAAGATGTTTGAGTCCCTCTGTCTCCATTCAACACACCATTAATAGTACTGCCTAAATGTACAATAATCAGGAGAAACAAAAAATACTAGGAATTGGGTTAAGCCTCCATCTGATTTGAACCAATAAATAGCCTCAATAGAGTCCTGAAAGCGATGTCTAAAGAAGATTAAGCGTCCTTGGGTTTTGTTTTCAGTCCTGTGGATCGATATACTGTAGTGGCATGTTCTCAAAGTAAAATCACCACTAGTCTGTTTGGAATTCAAAGCTCAGCTAAAACACCACATGAGGATAATTGAGATCACAAATGGCAATCATTGGGAGATCAATTTCACCTACGGGGATAGAGTTTATTCTATTCTGGCAGTATGATGATGCTCTTCAATTCATACTTGGATGCAGACCAGACTGTAAGACCCTTGGAGACAAATTTGTGATTTTTGGTGTTTGGTCTATCCATTATAGGATGAAAAAGTATGAACCAGGCCATCAAATAGTTGAAGTTTTTTTGTGATAGCTAGACACTGAAACCTAATTATGATGAAATCGATAGGGGACTACAGCAGCTTGAGACACTATTTGAGAAAACTTTGGCTGTGTTTTTTTTTTTTCAAAGAGTTTAATCTAAAGCCTTTTCAGAACCTTTCAAAGTAAAAGATAAGCTAATTACCTTCAACAACCGGCAAAATGGAAGAACTCAGATGGAAAAAAGAAATCAATATCCAGCATTTGTCTAGTCTGAAAAGGCAGTGAAGCAATGACAATGATAATGTGCGATGGACTTAAAAACCTCAGAATGAACTGAAATACTTTGGAAAAAATAAAAGATGAGAAGAGAAAGGATAATAAAACAGATTACATGTAACGCTTGCAAACACATTCAGCCTGCTGTGGACATTTGAATCTAACAAAATCTATTATTCATTCTTTGAATAACCATTTCATCCACCATGACGTGGAGACGACGAACCCTTCAGCAGCGCACAGAGTCGCTCCTGTACTCCTGTTTTTTTCTATTGGTCATACAGGCCAAATGAAACATATTTACTTAAAAGGTTACAAAAATGCACAAGGCTTTCACTCGACTGGTTAATGGACCGTATGATTATATGTGCATGCCTCACATTTATTATGGTGAGTGACGGCGGCTGATACAGCTGCAACTTAATAACTCCCTCTGCACTGGGAAGTAACACACACAGTGAAAGGTCAGCGAAAGAAGCAGGAATACAGCTTGGCTAAACAAATTAAAGATTGATTTTGCCACATGAAATGTGATTGCGGCAGTTACTAATGCACTTGCGTTGTAAGAGAGCAGATCTCCTTAGCTTGCTTCCTGTCTGTTACAACCAGTCACCCAAATACATCGTGAAAGTACCTGGACAATGTTGTATTAACACAGGCTGCATGGCTTTTATAGTCAACACTTAAACTTGATTAAAAATCAACCAATGTCTGGCAAAGGGGAAACAAGAGAGAAGCTGTAAATTGCAAGAATGGAACTTGTTTTTTAATTTAATTGTGCAAATTTCAAGGAGCACATAATACAACCTAACACTGTACTAATAAGAGTTTAACAGGTAAAATACCTGCTAATTGCTACAGCAGTTTAAAGTGTGCGAAATGTGTAAATCTGACAACTAGGTTTGCAATCTGAGTCAGCAAGGTTGGATATTAGAGCTGCAACGATTAATCTATTAATCGATTAGTTATCTATTAAATGAATCTTAATCGTCAACTATTTTGATAATAGATTAATCAATTTGAATCATTTTTTAAGAAAAAAAAAAGAAAATTCTCTGATTCCAGCTTCCTAAATGTGAATATTTTCTGGTTTCTTTACTCCTCTATGACAGTAAACTGAATATCTTAGAGTTGTGGACATACAAAACATGTGAGGACGTCATATTGGCCTTCTGGGAAACACTGATTGACATTTTTCACCATTTTCCGACATTTTATAGACAAAACAACTAATTGATTAATCATGAAAATAATTGACAATGAAAATAATCGTTAGTTGCAGCCCAACTGGATATCATTAAAAAATCGTGCCTGTGTTGCATACATTTGATGTGGTGTGAGCAGCCTACTGCTAGCAGCACATCTTCAGCTGTTCCTTGCATTATATATATATATATATATCTACGGTATATATCTATATTTAGCGACGTAAATGAAACCTGCCCTGGCGGAGGTCTGCGCTCTCCGAGTGCACTTCTAGTTTTCCAAGTAATCGCACTGGGTCAGCTTTGAGTCTACTTATTAACACCACCTATCATAAATTGGACATGCACTTGCTGAGTGACAGACCACCTCGTGGGATTGAAGATACTAAACCCATTGAAAAAAAGTGACGAGAAGGAGCCCATACAGGACAGAGTATCTAATGGGGGTATTGGCACTATAAGCGTATTAGCAAGCATGTTTGAGCTAAAACATTTGGTCTACAGACTGCTCTTTACTGGGAGACCTAAGGCCATACACAGATCCATGTGGGGGGTTATTGGCTGGATTTCACACATTTTCTTGTGAGGAATCATCATCTGGTTACTGTAAACTCCAGGGATCTTTTATTTCTGCATCTTTTAAAATCTTGCATCTGCTTTTAAAAGCGAAACAATGAGAGCACACAGAGAAAACACATTTTGACTTGTTAAGGCTAAAAGATCAAAGGGAAAAAACAAATATGGTCTAAATTTCAAAAGTAATCATCTGGAAGAAAATAGGATAGGTATTTAAATGACTTCCCCAACCTGAAAATGGGAGCTCACGGAGGATGAAATAAAAACGCAATGGGGGTACTGGTACAATTTCCAAGCACCTTACAGCACAGAGGGCTTCTCCCCATACACCACTACCACATCCCCCACCACTGCTTGCTTCGAATGGAGGAGAGAGCAGAAAGTGACAAATATAAACAGTGGGACGGCTGTGTTGAGGGAAATTACCTCCCAGAACTACTGGCATACTGCCAGCACGAAGACATTCATCTGTTTTGTACAGAGTCTGACTCACGGGTAAGACAGAGGGGAGGGGGGAGAGAGAGAGAGCGAAGGAGACGGGAGAGAGTGCGGGCTGATCACAGGCTGTGAACAAGAGGCAGCGAGTGGGAATGGGAGAGAGGCAGAGGAGCCACAACATCTGAAAGTTTTAAACCAATGATCGCGGTAGGTGATGCGAAGCAAGACTGGGGGTTCCTCCAACATGTGGAAGCAAAACAAATTCCACATCATGGACTGCTTCAGACAGAGACAGATTTAGGTTTTACCGCTGAGGGAGGGCATTCTCTGTTACGCTCTTATTTGGGGAGGGTGGAAATATAAAGATGAGATAGGGGACATTAAAAAATATATTAAGGGTGTGTAGAGATTGAAATGCATTGGGCGTTAAGCTGCACTGTTCTCCCAGCACAAAATACTGCTTTGTGAAAGTTAGGACGGAACGGCTCGGAAATATACTCGAGGAGTTAAAACGACAAGGAATTTAAATGTACAACAGATGTTACCTTCAAAAACAGGTAAGAAACTTTGGCAAAATTCTAATCAACGATGTTTTTTTACATTGATCAAGTTTGATTTTGTGTAATCCATACCACTTCCATTGTGAGTGAGACCATCTGTGTATCTTTCATCTAAAGCTTTACAGAGGTTTTTAAATATCTTTAATATCTGTTTTTATACATTTTGTAAAGCTTTGTCACAATTTAAAATTCTAATTCTCACATCAATGTAGTAGTATTATTTAGAACAATTTTTTGAATTACTTTTTTTACTTAATTGAATAGTTCATTTGAATTTAGTTTTAGTAGTATGACATTTGTGTATGTGTATATATAAATATATATATACACAAGACCCTTTAAACCTTTTTTAAATTAGTTTTATACTTAAAATAAATTACTGATAATGCAACAGAAATTCAAATAGCATGTAAGGAATTTTTCCTCATATTTTCCAACTTGTTTCCACATTATGGAAAAGGAATTTCCAGTGTGGTGACCATTACTTTTTCCTCATTATGGTAAAGACCCTCCTCATTTGTTACGATAAACGTCTCTCCTTATTGCACCATCATTCAAACAAATTAAAAGGTATCACTGTGCCACTAACAGACCTGTTTGTTCTTTTAAGTGGCAGCAGTGGATGACAAGAGTATCAACTGCCTGGGAGAGTGAGGACTCCTGCTAACATCTCACTGTGGAAGTACTAATCGAGTTGGGATTATTACCAGTATTGGAGTTCATAGTGTACCTTTTTTTTTTTTGTACCCTTCAAGTGGTGGATCTTCTACTGATTTTGAGCTTCTGGTTTGTACAGTGCACAAGGGATGAAGCATCCTGTGCATTGATCCTGAGCTATCCCGCCCTACCCTGTGTCCTTGCCTGTAGGACGCAGTGATCATGCTGACCGAGTGTCCAACGCCAGAAGGATCAGAGCCCCGACCCACGCTAAGGCCTGCTGTAACCTCTGCAGCACCATGTCTCAAGCAGTCGCGGCTGCACTCGAGGCTCACAGCTCGCAGTCAGGAGAAGTGCCTGGGCTTCAGCTGAGATGGGCTGCCCTGCTTATAGTCATGGTCATCATCCCCACTATTGGAGGAAACATCCTGGTCATTCTAGCTGTGTCACTTGAAAGAAAGCTGCAGAACGCCACCAACTACTTCCTGATGTCGCTTGCTGTGGCTGATCTGTTGGTGGGACTCCTAGTGATGCCCATTGCCCTCGTCACTGTTCTCTACAGTAAGTTTAGCACGGGGCATTGGCTTTTAAAACCTGATCTTTGAAACAAACCTGAACAATACAAAAGCAATAAATACTTGACTCTACCGGGAGAAATCCTTGCTCAATGTCCAGATCAATTCCTTTACAACTTTCTGATGAAAAGTTAACCTAAATGATAAATGACTTTACCCTAAAAATACCTATAAAACCCAGCAAACAATTACTAACAAATGTTCACGACAACAATGTTTTAAAGTGAGTGTAAGAGTGTGTGCGTTTGTGGGGTGGGGGCATAACCAACTTCCGGCATTTTACAAAGAAAGTCCCCCTATTTCGTTGAAAAACTATATATAACCTTTCTCAGCCTTACGAAGGAAAACAGGCCAGCATGCTTACGGGCAGCAAAGGAGGATAAAAATAGTTTGTTATTGACACTGGATACCATCTTGACTATCATTAAACAAATTATTCTAGATGAAATATAACAAGAGATAGTAGATAATAAACATGCTACTTCCTCTGGCGGTGCTATGGTAGCAGTCGCACGGCTTGGACTGATCTGCTGGTCTGAGGGATCATTACCATAGAGACAAAACTATTTTTATTTTAATTCCAGTGAAATTGCTGTGTAAATAGAGCTGCATGGGAACCGATTTAGACTTCTATTCTTCTATCTTCCATGTTTTAATGCGACTGCAAAATACAGAGCTATTCCCAAGTTATTATTACCTATTAATTCAACTAGAGGATAATGAGTCAGATCATAGTCGTGTCCCTCACACACATAAGAGCGGAGTATAGAGTGTGACGCAAGGCTAACTGTGGTCTTGGCTGTCTCAAAAATCATGTTTTGCATGAGAACTGGATGTGTTGCACTGAAAGGCCAAAGTGGCCACAGGTGCCGCTTTCATCTTATTCTAATGCGGAGGCTGCAGAATAAGGACCATGCAATCAATCTACTATTGCATCTCTACTTCTGTCTGTCTACATGCTGTTCACATTCAGATCCAAGGGTCCATCTCAAGCCTTGATAAAAAGTCCTTATCCTGAGGTTGAGTATCAATGCAGTAAAGATGTGAAAGCATTCATGCATGCACAAGTGCATAATCTCTATGACTGAGAAAAGTAGAGCTTCGTTTAAAACACATCAATTTCATTTCTAGGGGTTGGTAGATTTTAAAAATTTGTTAATCAACAAGTGAAAATTTTTAACATGATTTAGGATGACCCGTAAAAGTCGATGATTCAAGCTGTCAGTCGAGAAGTCAACTCCCATTTTGTCAGTCAAATAATCCCTGCACTTTTTTTAAGCTGCATCATTATAAACAGAGCAAGGCAGGAACAACAGCATGGCAGGCTGTAAACTCCGAAAAACTGAGTCTCAAAATGACCGAACCACAAAACTAACTGATGAAAATAAATAAGGCTAATGAAAATGGGGGGCAGCACAACGCCGCAAGACACAGCAGTGTGATTTGTGTACGTTTGCTGCTCTGACGCTGAATGTCAGTGAAGTCGGCTAAACTACCTTAATTTGAACCAGACGCTGGTACAACCTCCTCTACTGCCGTCCAGTGTGTCTGACTCCTTGGCACCTGACAGCGGTGTAAGCAGGCCGACAGAAGAGACGCTCTGTGACGCGCTAGGATTTAACTAAATAATGTCCAGGATGCACACTTTTACGTTCGTGTGGAAACCTAATGTTTTCACATCACAGATGATGAATGAAAGAATTCAAACATGGTAAAACATTAGGACTGCAACCAACGATTATTGTCATTGTCGATTAATCGATTTGTTGTTTGATCTATAAAATGTCAGAAAATGGTGAAAAATATTGATCAGATGTCTTGTTTTGTCTGCAACTCAAAGATATTTAGTTTACTGTCATAGAGGAGTAAAGAAACCAGAAAATATTCACATTTAAGAAGCTGGAATCAGAGAATTTTTACTTTTTTATTCCTTAAAAAATTACTCAACCTGATTAATCAATTATCAGAATAGTTGGCAATTAATTTAATAGTTGACAAATGAAAAATGTTGATCAGTGTTTCCCAAAGCCCAAGATGATGTCCTCAAAAGTCTTGTTTTATCCACAACTCAAAGATAATTCAAGTTGGAATAAGAGAATTTTTACTTTTTTTCTTAAATGACTCATACTGTACCTATTAATCAAAATATTATCAAAATAGTTGGTGATTAATTTAATAGTTGACAACTCATCGATTAATCGTTGCAGCTCTAAAGAGTTTAGTGTGGAGCAGCAGCTCTGTAGGTGCGCTGACTGATCACTACCAGAGCAGGGGAGTGAATTGCCAAATATGTTTTTCAGACCCAGGCAGCTGTCATTACCAATCTTTTTAGGGAGATAAAGCTCAGAGTACTGGGGTGAGGAGGGAGGGGTCATGGGGACACAAACATGCACATACAGTGTGAAAGGCTGGTGTGAAGCATAGCAGAGCTATCAACGGTGAGGACAGTCAAACTGTCAGAGGATCAGTTCTTCCTACTTTAGCTGGAGGACACGAGAACCACACAGTCACGCAGTAGAAGACATGTTGTACTGTCAAATATTGTTAGCAGCACAACATCGGTGCTCTACAGTGCTGCAGCAAACACTCCCTAATGCCCGATACAAGAAAAAAATACCACAAGGCTGGCAGAGATATGGGTTTAGATAAAAGATCAATCTAATTGCAGGGCCAGAGAGCATTCAATATTCATGAGAGGGCATACAAAGTTCAAGCAGCTTCAATTTAAACCTGAAAAAGCAAGACAAGAATGTGACTGGATTATAGTTACACCTGTAAGTACTGTCATTCATTTTCTACATCTGCTGGGCAGATGAAGTCAAAGCATACAGGGAAAACTTTGAGAAATGTAAGGGATCTGCTTGTTTAAAATGAGAGCTGTGAGAACAGACACAGTTAAAATATAGCACTGCGTGACTATTTTTTTTTATTATTTATTTTGAAAGGACGAGTGATTTGGTGTTGCTTCTTAAAATGCCACACCTGCAAGGCATCGTATCTCAACACATAACACTGCCAACTGAGTCAGTTTTCATCTCTCTACTGGCCATATTAAATATACATTTTCTCTACCTCTATATTAGCTTCTCTCTTTTCCTTAAGGAGCTGTAGGTCAGATGATATTTTTTTGTACTGTGCTGCTATATGCTTATATGGCAATGAGTTAAACACTCAAAAAGAATAAGAATACCACAACATACAGGATGTTTTCAGCAGACAGGCATGTCTGGGTAGGATAAAAACAGCTCATATACAGATAACTAACTTGAGCCAATTCCTTTCAAAAAGCCTGCAACATCTATAATATAATCATTTCGATTTTTATCCATCTCAAGTTGTGCTAAGCGACTAACAAACTACAAAAAAAAAGAATGGTTGGGATGAATTTTCTAAGTCTTAAACAACAACAAATAAAAAAAAAATAGGATATAACAAAAAGATGAATTCTTATGAACTGACCACAACTGACATCCATTACCCTCCGTGAAACAATTTATATAGGCTGGCATTTGAACAAGGACATTTCCAAAAGCAAAGCCTAAAAAAAACAACAATAAAGCTGCATTGCTGTTTATCTTTCCTTACTGTATGTTCTCAAATACATAATGTAAACACAAAAACCTAGTGCTGGCCAAATGCAGAGTTTACTCATTCAAAGTTTCTTAATTCAACTAAACACAACAAAAAATACGTTCCCTTGTACAGCTACTTGGAACTTGCAAGCTACACTGTTTATTGAATTTGGCATGGGACTAAACACTTCACAGAACACGTACAGAGGGTCTACTTCGAGGACGGGTGAAGTATTTGTCAATGAATAAGCCTTCCAGATGAAACCTAATCAAAACTATGACTCAAAAATTCCAAGTGTGACAAGAAAGTGGTGGAAGGAAAATAGAGGGGGAGCGTGGCATAACAAAAAGAAAATTCTGTAAAGAATATTTCCAACAACAGTCTTTTGCAATGTTAATGGGTGACAGGACAAAAGCCAGAACAATTAACTTGCCAATTTTATGCCTGGAAATGAAAATAAACACTACTGTTGAGCATAGTCTCCGGCACATCTACATAAAGAGCTTTTAGCTCCATAAACAGTCAGTGAACCCTCCTTTTTCCAGTAAAGTCCTTCCTCGCAGAGATAAACAAACACCAATCTTTTGCATGAGTGCTACTTCTAATCCCTTGCCATTGTGGTTCATCTCCCATAACTGGTGGTGTGCGAGACCAAATGCTTTTTGGAATGAAAATTGGTTAAACCACATGAGTACATTATAGACCTTTTCATTTTCATTCTGTTGCTAGGGCAACAGCTTTGGTCCAAGTTTACTTCCTGTGAGCTACTGCACTAAAGCGGCATGATCGGCGGTAAAACCACTCTGTGCTGGCTGTGCCATTGTTTTCCTATGGGGAGAGCGGTGGCGCCCGACTAGGCGGAAGTGCTACCCTTGGCATGGTGCACGCATAAAATTGCCACAGAGCGCTGCACTCAAAGTTCAAATTATTTCAATTTTGACCTCGGTTCCTGCTTAACTTTCAAAGCACATCCAATGAGATAACAGCTGCAACTGTTGTTGTTGCCTAGAAAACAGTGAAGTGGCTTCCTTGTTCACTTTTCGATGACATATTATACCTGTGCTGTGCTTTGCCTTGCACCCTACCTCGTGGTGAGTGAAGAGCAAATTTCTTATCATGTGAAGGCAGCTTTACAAATATCGCAACAGGAAATACAAAGAGGAGTGTTTACGTTTGTCAACTTTGAAAAAGTCTAAAGGAAGTTACTAATGGTAGAGACACTACCACAGATAAGTGATGTACAAATAAAAAACAACTGCAAGACAACAGCTAGTCTTACTGAACTAATTTCCTTCTCGTCTTTTCTCCAGACTCTGACTGGCCTCTTCCGGAGCCCCTCTGCCCTATTTGGCTGTTCCTCGATGTGCTGTTTTCTACTGCATCCATCATGCACCTCTGCGCCATTTCACTGGATCGCTACATTGCCATCAAGAAGCCAATCCAACACAGCCAGTACAAATCCAGAGCCAAAGCCATGGTGAAGATTGCACTGGTGTGGCTCATATCCATTTGTAAGCACATCCATTCAGATTTTAACTTTTCCAACTCTGCAGTAGTCTTGATTAGGTATTTATCAGAAACTTGACATAATATACATGGCAGACCTGGTTTATAGACCCAGAAATATTTGTTGTATGCAATAAAAGCAGATGCTATATAAATAGTGTAGTATATATGGAAAATAGATGGGCCGGTCAAGGGGCTGAGACAGTAGTATCACACTTAATCGGTCACAGTGAATCTTAAAGATGTTACTGATGATGTCCAACCCAGTCAAATTTCACGAGATCTTATCCAAAGGGCAATGGGGCTTTCACTATTGTTGTGGCTAATTATGTGCAGCTTGCAGAACTAATGAAATGGGTCCCTAAGTGAAAAGGTGCTTTACTGTTTTAAGAACGTAGGTTTTAGGAATAGAAAGCATCGTTAGGAAGGTTGGTTTAGCTGCTTGAGGCTCATTGTTCAGGATCTGCTAATCATTCTAGCTTTACAGCAAGAAACTAAAAAGTAGCTTCTGTCCATTATGTTTTTAAATGTGGCCAAATTCACTGAGGCATTACTGCTCAATGCTCGATGCCCAGTACACAAACCACTAAAAGAACTCGGTTTGGCTGATGGGGTTGATTTCATTTGACCTTCACTTCGTGACAAAAGCCAGAAGATCAGATGGAATGAAGGGAGCAGCACTTCAGGTCTGCGCACCAGTATACAGTCAAAAACTCTACTGCTGTTAGTGTTTAAAAAGGGATCATGGCAAGCCATGGATGATTAGTTTACTTGATTTTAAAAACAAAAAGTTGGTTATTCCTAACACTATCCTAATTAAACATGAATCTTTTGTCTATTTTCTACTACCACTATCATACACTATTTAATGAAAAATTAAACACAGGAATGTCTTTCCCTGAGATGAAAAAGAAACACTACTGTAATTCATCAATATTACAAAAAAACTTGCCAATGTTTGCCAATACTAACTGTTTTTGTCATTTTCCAGGTATCGCAATCCCGATTCCGATTAAGGGGCTTAAGAACAACCATCTTCCCAACAACGTCACCTTCAACAGTAACCACACGTGTATGCTGAAAACAGACACCTTCCGGGAGTTTATCATGTTTGGCTCCTTGGCGGCATTCTTCATCCCTCTGACCATCATGATGGTCATCTACCTGCTTACAGTCCAGGTGTTGCGCAAAAAGGTTTATTTGCTCAGGTCAAAGGTGACTCAGCGCTTTAGCTACCCGACAGTCTCCACAGTTTTTCAAAGAGAACAGGCTGCGACTCCGACTCAAGCCGAGCAACTTAACATGCTGGACGGGAGACTCCCAAGGATGCAAGAAAAAACATATGCGGCGGGCACAGCAAACTCTCCTACAGGAGATGAAATGTCCTTTCGGAGAATGTCAACAATGGGCAAGAAGTCAATGCAGACTCTGAGCAATGAGCAGCGCGCCTCAAAGGTGCTAGGCATCGTCTTCCTCCTGTTCGTAGTCATGTGGTGCCCTTTCTTCATCACTAATATCACCTCTGTGCTATGTACCAGCTGTGATGTTCATGTAATCGCCCGCCTCATGGAGATCTTTGTTTGGGTGGGTTATGTGTCATCGGGAATCAACCCGCTAGTCTACACCCTATTCAACAAAACTTTCAGGCAAGCGTTCGCGCGTTACATGACCTGCAATTACGAAAACCCTGCCAGTCATGGGCCTGGAAGGCACCCAAGCGCATCAAATGCAGATCGGACCCTTACACGGATTTCATTCAGATCCTCCATGGCAGAAAACTCTAAACTGTTCATGAAGCGGGGAATGAAGAACGGCATTGGAGCAGTTAGCTACCAAAGTCCACTGAGGTGCCGACAAGCACCTGTACAGTCAGCCAGTGGTGTTGTGTTAGATACAATGCTTCTGACTGAAAACGAAGGCGGTAAGCAGGAGGAACATGTTAGCTGTGTATAGAGATACCAGACAAATGAATCCAATTAAAAAAGAGAGCACTTGAAATGGGTCAGATTTATGGGAAAGACTTTTTATCTCTTTAAAGATAAAGGCCCCACAACAAAAATTCCAAATACATGATTCTGAATCTACGGTTGCTCTCAATTTGATTGAAAAATAATTTAACGCCAGTGCTTACTGTACACTAAAAAAAATCCATCCTGTTGCTGTCTGCTGATGTTTGTTTACATCAGTAATGTTTTTAAAAACAAATAAGGCAATATTTTCAATTATGATCATTTTGGAAAACACATTTTCATCCCCAAGTCAAACTCCTCTGTTATATATGTGAATATATATGGTCAAAATATTTCTCACTGGGGCTTTAAGACAGACCAAAATAATGTGAATTCTCAAAGACAGCAAGACAGTTCATAGCGTACCAGAAGAGAGTTTGAGTTTTCAAACGTTATAAAATGTATAATACCTTGAGATGACCTGTAACAGGTCAACTAAAAGAAGAGAACACGGGAGGGTGTGAGGATGTCCTCTATGAAAGGTCAAAAGTCGACAATTCAGGCCACCAGACAAAAATGTGAGGAATGAAGACATTATGATAACCTGGAAACTCTCTGTGAATGCAGTATACAAATATATTCCTATGCTGATCCTTTCAACTTGGGCTATCTGACTACTCTGTAAACCATCTCAGACCACATGCTTATATATTTTGTTAAGACAAACTCTACCTTTCAAATCTTTTCTGCAACAGACACATGAAATACATTGCACTCTTGAAATGATACTTATTGTATTTGCTGGACCTTTGAGAAGCACTCTTGTATGTGTATTGCAGCTAGAAGGTTTCCAAATAAAAGACTGTATATAATAAAGAACAAAATTCTGATTAAAATTGAGACCTAAATGTGTTCAATAAAATATTTTCTATGTTGCTGAACTGAAAGAAAACTGCACTAATCTTGAGCATCGATGCTCTTTCACTGTCAGTCTTATACTACTTTATTTCTTCAGTAAGTAAAAATGTCTTTTTCATGAACCAAAGCCCAACAGGACAACCAAATAAACAGTGTAAATTAGACAGCCTCAAAACATCAGCAAATATTGGAATACCAACAAGTAAGAAAACTGTGGGAATGTCTACTCAGCACTATATTTTACCGTCCCTTTATGCTCAACAACAGCAGTTTGTAGCATTTTACTACACACATCCAAATACATCATAGTTTTAACAGCCTGAGGGAAACCTAGTTAACAAAATATAAACAGTGTTTGATCAATGTGGCAAGAAATATGAGATTTGGATGAGGCTCCACAAGCTTGGTATGCGAGTTTGGAGTTTGTCACAGTTTTATTAGTGCTTTGACTGACCCGGTCTCACTGTTAACAAACAGAAACTCTGTTGATTTTGTAAGAACAGCAGAGACTTAAGACATTTGAACTTAAAGCGGTCCTTCTTGTGTGGTAGTGTACATGTCGGGGGAGTGGAGGGAGTTATCTTTAAGCCATTAGGAAGTTGGAGAAGAGGAGGCCAACTGAATTGTTCTGGTTCAGAAGTCTTTCTAAACACAGTGAAGATTTACACAAAGTTTATCTAGTGGCCAATTGATCACGCAGAATATCACATAGCCTTTTTTGGGCTTAAAACATACACCCTGATATTTGTGCATTGACTAGGTGTTCTGTTTAACACCGCTCTGGTCTCTAATGGGTAAATTCATGTCAGTCTAAGAGTGATGAATCCCTATAAATAGCAAGGGAAGAATATGTGTGAGTGACATTGACAAGTAAGTCCAGCTTCCTCTGACACAGGAATACCTTCCATGAAGCCATTTTAAATTCCAGAATAAAGTGCATCTAAATTCTCCTATCACACCGTAGAGAAGGTGTTAAATGTCCAACTATAAAACGGTGGGTGACCCGAGGCAAGAATAAAGAAAAAGAAATGCTTAATTCTTAAAATAACAAGGGGATCGCAATGGTTCACAAAAAAGCAGTGCTGTGTTTACATTGTGCGTAAGAGCATGTATCACCATTTGTTTAAACATGCCAGTGTAGAAATAAGGAGAAATTAGTTTAAAGCTTGATTTGATCAGCGCTGCCTAGTTTGACCATTTAGTCGGAGTTCGCGAGTGATTGACTTGTGGCTCTCATAGACGGAAGCTGGACGGCAGACTCCAGATCAGCTCTGACTGGTTGATTTCCTCCGGTCTGTGAAATCCTGCGGATGCCATTAGGAGCACACCGGAGGACACAGAGGCACATGATTTTTTTCAGATCACCGATCTCATGCACTACTGTAAGGATATAGTGACCGTTATATAAAAATTACTTATTTTTTTAAAATCATATTTGCTCCACTTCCACCCACTGCAGCTTTAAGAGTTATATTTTCTACGCAAAGCAGGAAACAGTAAAAATATTTCAGTGTCAGATTTGGGATAAACACAGACAAAGTAGGAGATCACACTGAATATTGTACAATTGAATCTATTTCAGAGGTAAATGTCTAATAACAGTTTTCTCCCGGGCTGGCTATAATTCAACTTTTTAAGTACCGTACCAAAACAATACTTCTTTTTTGAGGAATATTAAAAATATTTTTCTCCAGATCTTTTTTTTATATTTAACAAAATGAGCCAAACTTCACAATGCATGTTTCATTTTGTGTGTTAGAGCAGGGGAAAATAAATAACTGTGATTTTGGCCAAGACCATGGGGCTCCAAAGAAAAGGTCTCTGGTTCACGTAACAAAACTAAACAGAGTGTTGAGAGCTCAAGTAATTCAGTCTGGTCCTTACCTGAACAAGATGAAGCCAATGGACTCGACAGCAGCCCTTCTGACGTCATCATTCACGTCACTCACCTTAATTAAGAGAAGCAAAGCAGTTAAATAACCAAAGCTGATACTGGGACTCATTAATTCTGCAATTAACTTTAATGATGTAGCTCCCTTATGGCTCACAGTGTGAGGAATATGCTCCACTATCACACCACCTAATCATTTTAGCTTGTATAAGGTGCCACCTACAGGACGACAAGTTGTTCACACCCCTGAAGTATGTTGCATTTGCACTGGAAGCACAATGAATGGCATATACATAAATTCACTGTAATGTCATAATCGTTTTCCTGTGTTAAAATAAAGTGTTGCAATGTTAGCCCCAACGTGAATTTAGGCACAAACAGGAAAGCACTGATGTGCTATGTTAAAGCTGAATCTTATGGTTTAAGTACGGACAAAATATTTCTCTCCAATAAAACTTGATTATTTAAACAAGCATCACAGTATTAAACTAATTTGAATTATGATGCCAGCCACAGTTGTGCAGCCCTGTTGGCATCGCTTCACTGCCTGAATGATAAACCCGTCTTCCCCTCGGTGAAATAATGTGTTGTGAAGAGGGCCAACAGAGAACACTTACAGCGACATGTAGCAGGCGTCGGATGGCTTTGTTGTTCCCGGAGCCGCAGTAGGCCATGCCCACTGTGTACATACCAGAGCGCCGCAGGATGGGGTCCTATCAGAGACAGTGAAGGAAAGCAGAGTATTGAGACTTTGTGTCTGGATTCACAACTACGATCAACATGCGTCATTTCCCACATCTGGCTCTTGGAAGAAAGTAAAGAGGGAGAGTCTCACGTGTGACATGAAATATACACACAACCCTGGGTTGTAGGGGTACAAGCAGGACCGATTTTTTTTTTTATATCCACCCCACTTCCTTTTTTCTAGGGATTAATCAAGCTTGTGTCAAGCCATATGTATTGTGTTATGACATGCATAAGCTGCACCAATACCACAAAAACAAAACAATGCAACCTTCATTGCTGTTGGAAAATAAAACAACTCTGATCTCATGGTGTATGTGACATGCTTTCTGGTGGCCTTTCAGCCTTACCTTGTCTCTGCAGAGGCTTTCAATGAGGGCATCAGCCTCCTCCATGCGTCCGTACATGACCATGGCGATTCCCACTGCCAGACCACGCAAGATCTTCTCGTGCTGCGTCTCCTGAGCATAGCCTACCATGTCCTCGATGGCCTGGGCTGACTTGGAGCCCAGCATGACCAGACCCAGGGCCAGGCCCGCAGCTTCACCTGAGAGGTTATATTATGATATTGTCAGCATGGCTTGTTTTCTATCTATTTAAATGATTAAATTGATTTAAAATCAACAGATGTTTAGCAGTGTACAGAACCAAATTATATTTAACAGTACTGTATATCAGAGACGCCCCTTTGTTTATATATTCGTTCAGCTAAAACTGAATCCAAATACTAATGACTCTTTTTTTTTTTTTTTTGTCATTTTGGTTATGTTATGTTAAGTAAGCAGAGAGGTGAGGACCAAAAACTGATTCAACACCCTGCAATTCAGAAATTGATTTTGTCCAAGGTCTACACACCAGTGACAGCATCATCTTGGTACAGGTTGGACTTGAGGAGGTCGTAAACATCCTGTCTGGCTGTTCCCAACGCAGCCAAGCCAAGGCCAAGGGCGCCACCATGACGAACAATCTGTGAAACAAAAGAAAACAGGCCATGAGAGATGGAACACAGACATAAATGAACCAACTAACAAGGTGACTTATGAAAAATAGGCAGTGAAAATGATCTTTTGACAGTATATTGAGATCATACTAGCAACATTACAACAGTTTCAATGTCTATATCTGTAGAATATGTCACAGACAAGAAAAAAGTTAATTTATTTTTAACTCAACACTTCCTGTTTCAAAATAAAAAGTCCTCAAGCATTTTTATTCTGTGAACAAAATCCCTTCATTTATTAACACAAGGCCTTTATTTTAAAATATGTGCAGGACAGTGTTGTAGAAAATGCAGTGACTTGTATTGCTCCATAAATTAATAGAGTACTGTCTTTTAATCTGGGATTATTATTTATAAATGAACACACACTTCTGAACCTTTTTCTGTGTAAAATAAATATAAATTACATTTATAATGAAATGAAATGGCCATTATGAAAGGCAAACGAAAGAAACGTCTGGCAGCAGCAGCAACGCTGTCTGTGTGGACACCACACGCGTGAGAGACGCAGTAGTTCAGCGAGGTAGCCGTCACGCGCTGCTCATGCATTCAGTGTGGCCCGGGGCTAAAACAAGCTGCTAGTCTCGGCTACAAACTTGATCTAAAGCATTATAGTTTTCATAAACATAAATGGTCTTATTTGATGACTTAGTTCAAAACAGATGATTCTCTTCTTTCAGCAATCATTTTGTGAACTATATTCTAGTCTATAATTGAAAAAGAACCAGCATTCAAAGTAAACGTAAAAAAAAAAAACTCACATCATTGCTGGCGTTCTTGAGCTGACTGAGCAGGTAGTCAATAATGTCTCCGCCGTGGTTGGCATGAATAAGTCCCAGAGCGTACAGGCCTCCTCCCTCCTGGTAGGCCGAGCCAGGGGAAGTGTCTTTGGGCAAGTAGGTGGCCATTAACTGGAGAGCCTCCTTCTCATGACCCTGAAAAACACAGCGTTATGTTCAATATTACATATAGGATAAAATTCATTATGTTTTTTTTATTTGCTTTTTAATAACACCATAGTGACATAAATTTACCTTGTGGATGACACCCAGACTTGCTGTGGCTGTGAACTTTGCCCAGTTTGTGGCTCTTGCAAGCCATTCCAAGTTTTCTCTAAAGGGTCAAACAAAAACTTTGGTCACTTGGAGAAAGTATGTTTCTCTACATCTATGCACAATCTATGAAATAAACATTTCTGTTCTGCCAGTGCAGTTACCTGAGGAACTGGTCACTTGTGGTCCCCGTGTGCATGAAAGAGTTGGCTATTACTGTGGCTGTGTGGCACACCGAATTTCGGACTGCATCCTGGAGTGACGGAGAAAACAATACATAAAAGCTCAGGATGAAGCTGCAGTTCATCCGACCATGTAAACAAGAGTTTATTCCTTTGTGTTCTCTCTAAGTAATTATCTTGTTGCTAGCTGACATTACCTTTGTGTTTTTGAGGATCATAAGATCTGTGTTGTTATTTCGGATTAGGAACTGCAAATGCAGCTCAATGGCCATCTCCCCGCTAAGGATTTTGATCATCTTGGCGTTCTGGTCTTTGGGCTCATCTTTCTACAAAAACACAGAGAAGCAATATGATGAGCTGTCAACCAAATCAAAGTTGCTCTATTTAGACAGAGAAAAATTACGAGGACCTGGTATGAAAAAAGTGCAAAACAATCCAAAAAGCGTACCGTTTCTACTGGCTTTCCAGCAGGGGAGCTGCCCGCCTTTTCATCTGTCTCCATTGCATCACTGTAACACACAAAAAAAACTTTTCGTCAATGTTGAATCATTTCATCAAAAGTAACTAACTCCACTCAAATAAGCCTATGTACAGTTTCAGTTAGTTGCCCCATTAAAGTTTATTCTCTAATTCTCTAATGTAAACTTCTTTAGTTAGCTTATTTTCAGCAGGTATAAGCAATGGCATAGATACACTCCAAAGAACAAAGCTTGCAGGGCTCCAAAATATTCCAACTCTGAATCTGAACTTGTGTACTGAACCCTCCTACTGGTACGTTCAATGTTCTGCATAGTGCCTTAGGACTACAGACTTAGATAAATCTTGTCCTGCCATGCTTGGAAAATGTTGAGGTTTTGGATACTTTCCTAGTAACTCAAAACCTTAAAGAAAGTCTAAACAGATTTTCTAAAACTTAAACCGGAACCATTAGCAGTGAAAAATCCCTAAGCCTTTGTGAACACGACACAGTGCTTCAGCCTATATATTCGTGTGTCCTTATTTTCTTCCCATGCCCACCTGTCTTTGTCTGGTGTGGGCACGGTTCCTGTGTTTGTAGAGCCAGGGACGGCAGGAATAGGTGTTCCAACGGTGCGCAAGTTCTGGATGACCGAGGAGAGGAACTGCTGGCTGGCGCTCTCATACAGGTCAAAGCAGATCTGATAGGCCATCAGTAGGTTGTCCTCCTTCACTAGTTTCTCCAGGATGTCACTCACAGCCTGCGGGTCATCCAGGAATATCAGGCACTAGAGACGGGAGGAGAAAAGATGATTAGAGAGGGATTTTTAGGTTCTGACACAGTTTTTGGAAAATCTAATTCTGTGAAAGTAGAGAAATGCATATGATCAGTATATAGCTTTGCTTCCAGCTGTTATGTAGTTAGCTGTGGGTATGACTCAGGGCTAATACAGGTAAGCTTAAAGTCCCATTGAAACGGTAATTAGAGCATCTTTAGCGTGTGTACTGTGAGTATTCCCCAGTGAAACAGAATATTTGAGTGTACAGTTACAGAACGGGGATTTAAAATTTAATTTATTTTTGTTATTATTATCATTTTGTAAACTATAATTTTTGTTGTTACGTACACCGAAGGCTCAGAGGTCATGGGTGGGTGAATGGGGGGAAGAGGTCTCAAGTTAGACTTGAAAGGTGTAACCAACCCATTTTGGAAAAGTGATTGTGTTCAAATTGAATAAATATATGTGATAGAAAAAAACTTTAGACTTTAAAAAACCTTACAAATTAAGGTTTGTATTGGAGAATATTTAAAGTTAGTTGATCAAAAATCTTATTATAAATAGTGACTGAACAGAATTTATTAGAACCAGTCTGTCTATCTATTTATTACACTGAGGGGTTGGTCAGAGAGATGATGCATGAAGTGTTTTTGAGGAACTGATTGTTACCTGACAGACATTGATGAAATCAGGTTTCTCCAAGTTCATGTAGAGCTTGACCAGCACCCGCAGCACCTCGTTGCGGAACTTCTTGTTCTGCATCAGGGACATGCACACCTTCAGGCTGTAGGCAAGGAGGCCGCTCACATCATTCTGCATGAGAGGAAAAAGAAAAAAGTAACAATTATTAACTTCTTTCATGACAAGGAAGAAATATTTCTGTACAATCAACAGCAGTGATCAAATACTGGACTCTTGTATGAGAATTATGCCTTTACAAGTCATGTACTGTGAAATAAGTCAAAGTCACCAAATCAAACATTTGCTAGTTATTTGAATAAAGTGATTCTTGTAATCTCTGTCAAAGTTTTCGGGCATTATAATGCAAGGAATGCTAGACTCATGTACAAGACTTAGGGCTATTCTGGTGAGTATTAAAGCTGGCAGTAGATATTCCAAACTAATTTAAAGTCTGCTGTGAATGAAAATAGCAACTGACCGATTCTAAGATGGTCTTCTCAAACATGTCCAGCCGCCTGGTCTCCAGGGCGATGCCAATGGCCTGCTTGTACTTGTGATCATCTAGGCAACGCAGGAACATCTTGTTGACAATGCCCTCAAGGCGGGGGTCAATGCTTTTCTTCTCCTCCTCCTCTGGCAGCTCGGCATTCTCCACCCGCAGCTTGGTGTAGTGGTCGATACATTTGGCTAGTAGCAAACACCAAAAAAGATGATTAGAGGGGCTCCATTTTACTCCAGAATTCAATGACGTAGTTCAAGTCAAAATCTTATTCCATAGGTCATTCATTGGCTTTCACTAGCAGAAAGCTTGAGGTTTGTTAGCTGGAGGTAAGAAATTTGTTTCTTTCTATTTAAGTTATTTATTTCATACTTCCAAGAGCACAACAGAAATGTCACATTATCACTAAAGAGGCAGATATGTCAGGTAAATGAGGTCAAGTGCTTTTGTTTGATCACTCACCAATGATGGTCTCCACATATTCTGTGTCATCTGTGACATTGAAGAGATCTCCAGCACCGAGAGCGTAGTTCAGAGATTCCTCAAAGGCTCCGAGGTGGTAAAAAACCTTAGAGGCCACCAGGGCAGCAAATGCTCTGCTTCGGAACGTCTCATCCTCATACAGGACCTCGCTGTGAGTAGACAACAAATGGTTAAGTAAGACTGAAAAATTTGACCGTAAAGACATCTTTTTGTATAACTATTGAATGTAAATTATCACATCTAAATTAACTTTCTCTGTCCCAGAAAAAAAAAACCTACACCCTTAAAAAACCTACTCAGTCACACAAGCTGGAAGAATATTCAGTACGCTACTTGTGATTATGAGGCACATTGCACACTGCCAGGGCTCTCAACTAAATTTTTTCACCATCCTTCCAAAACCATCCCGAAATACAACCCAAGTCGTCCCGAAATGAATGCGGACCGTCCCAAATTTACAATCTTTGTTTTTCTACATTATCATGGGTTAATTATTCAAAGTGACCTTTAACATAAATCGCACATCAAAAGTCTTTTTTATTTTAAAAAGTCATGTTTTTTTATTATAATTTGCATGTTGGTTTTGATTTGGATGTTAATAATGCAGCCAAGTTATATTAAAATATTTTTTACCAGTAAAAAGTAGCATTTGGTCAAAAAACAAGATTTTGCATAGGGGCCCCCAAAAAAGCTAGGACTGGCCCTGCTAGCTGGTGCGTCTTAAAGTTGGAGGAGCGGCTGGACAAGATGCACCTGTCATCGGGAGAGGAGCAGCATGTTGCCACAGACAAAATGAGATGGACAGATCTCATTGCAGGTTTATTACTCATAGGGGACGAAGAGGAGTAAGTAGCCTAAGTAAATAAGTGGTTAACGTAACATGATTTGAGCTGTGGCGGAAAATTAATTCATCCTTCCCGTTCATATTTTTTTCTGCCCCTGGACTACGGGATGTCCTTAAGCTCGAGCCCTGCACACTGCACTGCGCTGCTACATTCATTCTGCATTTAGTGTGTCAATACTTTGAGTCAATGTAAATCTTTCTCCCTACTGCAGACACAGAAATAATAAAACTTAAGAGCTGAAGTTATTGTTGCTTGATGTAACATTATGTCTGTTATAATGTCGATCAATAGTACTTACATTTTATCTACGGATCCTGAAATCTCAGCCCAGAAGTCATTCACAATGGCGTCTAGCTTCTGCAGAGCAAACTCCTGCAAATGAAACAGAAATATTGCAGACACATCATTTACATACCTGTTCTGTGTTAACTTTAGTCACACTGCCATTTTGTCATTATATGAGACCCAGCTTAGTGTCCTCAATATATTCTATAGTTTGGGCACATGAAGGAAACCGTGTTCAAGGTGCTGTCAGTATTGAGCTTCAACTTTGGTGTTATCATTACTCAAGTCTTATATTGTAGGAATGTAGAAGGGTAGCACTTCACAAAGCTGACTAGAAGCATGATTATTAAATCTGAGGCTTGTTTTGTGAGGCACACAGAGGTGATAGCTAGGGGTGTAGGGATGCATCGATCTGGATCTATATATCTAATATATTATTCTTCGATACATATCTTCATCTTTAAGATATGTCTTTATTTTGAAATTCTTAACTGAAAAAAAAGTTTGCACCTAAACATGAGAAATGTAGCACTTTACATTGAACAACAATTTTTTATTCTTTTTATTTAAATAATTAAATGTCTGGAAGAGCCCAGTAATAAAATTGTCAAATCATAATCGAGTTGCTTTTTGTGAGGTGATGTAAATGTAACTGATTGTGTTAATTATATATAAAATATGATATTGTTTCATATTGATCGCAGGCCCCTGAATTGAATCAATATCATATCGTGGCAGACTTTTTGATATCAGCAAATATCCTATTGTTGTCCAATAAATCAATATTATATCGTATCATGATGAAACTTGTGATTTACACCCCTAGTGAGTCTCTTGCTTTCATGGCCCATCATGCATTGGAAGTCAAACCAATGAACAGACAGATCAATAAAACTCTTCAGTAGGCTGTGCCTCTTTTTCTGTACAGAGAGAACACGATGCCACACTTCAAACCTCTAAAGAAACCTCCAGGAGCTACTCTTCGATCTGAAATACAGTACATAAATGTGTTCTACTCGAGTAAAAACACACTCACATGTAATCTCTATACTTCTGAATGCCGTTTGACTTGATAGGATATGACATTACATCATCTCTGTATGGGAGTTTGCCATCTTCAGACACTCTCCAACCAGTTCTTACCTTGAGTTGTGGCTCCTCCTCATCAAGGAGAGAAATTATTCCAGCTAAAACAAAAAGAGAGAGAGAAACAAAATTGATTGAGTGGTTGCTTGTTTCTTAGAGTTCATATACCTTCCTTTTCATCAAGTATGGATTTTAAATGGCAAATGTTTTTACAAAACAAGCCACCCAAGCTGTCACATATTATATTTCAATGCCGTCTAGGAAATTACAAAAGATAAACATATCACACATAACCATGGTCTGAAATTAAGTTTTTTCCTCACCTACCACTGTGGCAGGTCACTGAACATTTCTACCGGCCACTAAATGTTTTTGTCTGCAACTTCTGAAATCTATGTAGAATGCTTTAGAATTGTAAACACTGAATCAGTACCAGACAGTATAAATATATGGAATATATCATGTAACTTTAATCCCTGACTATTTTAAATTTAGGAATTGCTTTTTAAAATGATATTTCGTAATATAAGGAAACATATCTGCCATGGTGGCAGGTGACCTGAAATGTATACCTGCCACAGCCAACATTTACCCTGTATTTGGCAGGTGGCAGGTGCTAATTTCATTCCCTGCACATAACATGAGGGTTTAGTACTTTTTGTCTTAAACGTGCAAATACAGTCGAATAGGGAGATAGAACAGGATGATGATGACTGAATTGTATACTGTTTTTTCTAATTGATTATATGTGTTTTTGTATGTGTATGTACTGCGTGTGCGTATATGTATGTATATGTGTATACAGTATATATATATGTATATATAAATAGATTTTATTTTATTGTTTTTATTTTTATTTTTTTACTTATATATTCTTTTTACTTATTTATCTATTTTGTATATGTAATATTTTTTTCCTGTATCTATACTGGCTTATTTTATATTAATATTAGGTTTGTTAAGTTTCTTTGTACCGAGAATGTTATTATTGGGGGACGTTTGTTCTGTTGTTTCAAATGAACAAAAAAAACAATAGATATAATATTGAAAAAAAAGAAGTTTACCCATTAAAAAAAAATTAAAGAGGAATTATTCATAATACGGGGACACTAATTGTTACACCAGCAGATTATATGTCCAATGCTGATATGTTATAAACATATTGTAGCTACGGTAGCAGAGAGAACAGGGTGAATGGTGAAGTCTGAAGCTGTTTTGCACCAACTACACTGACAGTGTGGGTGTAAACAGGGACAAAAGCATATGACGTTATATGACGTAACGTTAATAATTTTTGTTTCTTTGGGAATTATTTCCAAGATGAAAGAACCTTCCTGTATAAACATGAAGTTGAACACATATCACAGCTGAAAAGCTCAGATCCTGTACACAGTGTAACGTTAGTGATGACTTGACTGTTAGCATTGACGAGACATTCACTTATTACTATTATTCCTTCATTTAAACAGCCCTGTTGGGATTAAAATCGTCGTCTAGTCACACCAAAGACACATTACAAAGAGTTCTTCCCTCCTGAACATAATATAAGATATGTGTGGTGTATTTATTATCTATCACCGGTTAACAGCTAGCTACATTAGCTGTGTGACTCAGCTAAATCAATGGCAGCCGGCTAAAGTAGCAGCTAGCACAATAAAAACACTTCTAAGACTCACCGGCCGAGGTTATCATGATTGGCTCTTTATTCCCTCCTCAGCCC
The DNA here is from genome assembly GCA_916700685.1 of Adelosebastes latens. Taxonomy (NCBI): domain Eukaryota; kingdom Metazoa; phylum Chordata; class Actinopteri; order Perciformes; family Sebastidae; genus Adelosebastes; species Adelosebastes latens. The sequence continues at coordinate 80,915 of CAKAKR010063912.1, read as the reverse complement.
CACAGTCCTGCTTCGACGGAGGAAATCCGTGCGATGTTTTGGAGAGAGAGAGAAGAAAGAGATTAGTAGTATGTGAAGAGGCAGAACACACGGAGCCGATGCTAACTTCTTTTTGTCTGATGGGTCCTATCACCACAAGTCCTCTTCTGAAGGACCCTAAGGTTGGCTGGCCTCATTTACGCCTGATTAAAAAAAACGCAGAAATACAATAGTATCCATTGTATTTCCTCGTAGGTCTGATATCAATTTGTAGTACCTCAAGGACACAGTACTACTATCTTATAAGTTTCCATCGCATTTAAAAGAAATTATGGAAATATTATAATTGAAAGGATCCGATTTATGGACTGGCTTTTCTGAAGGTGGCCTATCGTGAATCTGCATCTACAGCCATTAGTGATGGGAATTGCGGCTCTTTTTAGTGAGCCAGATCATTTGGCTCAGCTCACCAAGAAGAGCCGGCTCTTTCGGCTCCCAAACGGCTCTTCGTTTTACCACTTCTGCCTTTTATAATTCAGCCAAATTTAGCGCTGTTTTGACCTAAGATTAGTATGTGTGCACATATATCACTTAAATTATTCAATATAATTATACTAAACCTTATAATTTCCAGAATACCATCATTTTACATGCTGCTTCATTTCCGACTGTCACTCATCTTGTCTGCTATTCGTGCACCGCACTCCTCGCTCTCTTTCTCTCCTCCTCTCCCTCCTGCTCTGTACCTGTAGACCATCAGCGCGCCGCACACCCGCCCCTCCCTGCTTGATGGTATGATCCTTGTCTGTCATCACCTGATTGGTCGCACGGACGTCATTAACACAACATTCAGTCACAGTCAGTGCATGGAGTGCCCATGGCGCGGAGAAGATCGTCCTATCATTCTGCCTTGAATTAATTAAAGAAAGAAAAAAAAAAACGGCTCTCGGCTTGTACGTGTCCACAGAGGCGTTTTTTATCGCGAGGGGACGCGACGCTTCCCAACATTAAATGCTTGGTGGGCGGTCAC
>CAKAKR010063912.1:32617-79886 GCA_916700685.1 Adelosebastes latens | reverse complement strand
GTCACTCATCTTGTCTGCTATTCGTGCACCGCACTCCTCTCTCTCTTTCTCTCCTCCTCTCCCTCCTGCTCTGTACCTGTAGACCGTCAGCGCGCCGCACACCGCCGCCCCTCCCTGCTTGATGGTATGATCCTTGTCTGTCATCACCTGATTGGTCGCACGGACGTCATTAACAAAAACATTCAGTCACAGTCAGTGCATGGAGTGCCCATGGCGCGGAGAAGATCGTCCTATCATTCTGCCTTGAATTAAGTAAAGAAAAAAAAAAACGCCTCTCGGACAGGGAGCTGGCTCTTATCGTTCACTTACAAGAGCCGGCTCTTTGTACCGGCTTGTTCTGGACCAACACATCACTAACATCCATGCTCTGCACAGTTCGCTTGAAATGAGGTTCATAGAAATCCACGGTACACTGTGGCTGTCATATCAGTAATATAAATGAATATATCACAGTACAGTGTTGAATTTATGAATTCATACTCAGTTAACAACCGAATCTCCCAATATCCTACTTTTAGTTGAAGAATAGCAGTGAATGTCCTTTTCAACAGAGCTGCACACAAGCTTAAATGTGTTTATTTACATATTTATACCAATGTACAGACCAGTAGCCTACATAAATACATAAAAAGTGAAAAGTACTTTCTTCTACTTCTATTGCAGATAATGCTTGCTTTTGCCAATAGCACTCATCTAAGGCACATAATTCTAAGAAATGAACATGAAAAAAAAGAAAAGATTCACATTGCTTGACCATGGCTGGATTAACCTGCTGCGGGTCCTATTAGTGAAGCAGGACCTCACTTAAGGCCCTTATTATGTCCGTTCATGTTGTGCTTCGGTGATGTGTATTCCAGATGACACAATAAGCCTTTTGAAACCACTGGGGTTTCTGGGGCCAGTTGGCGATCCAGCCCTGTACTTAACTATGCGCATCATGTTAAAGGAGTAGGCCTACTTTTGCTGTAACCTAGCCATAGGCTACTGCAGTTTCAACATGTACTAAAATAACAGACAAATCTCTAGCTAGGCTTCAAAAATGATGTTAAATGATGTGATGTAGTTCATATGAGTACTTGAATCAGCCCCAAACATACACAGTAAATCCCTTTTACCATTGTACATCAAAGATAATGCGTAAACAGCAAGATGGCAACAGATTTGACTATTAAGCGACATATTGCTTCAAGACAAGAATCATGTCGGCTCAGCAGTGGGAATATTGAACACTAAGAAGAAACACTGTAACATGTAGTAAGGCTCTGTGGCACCACGATGCCAATGTTTTCTTCACAGTTAAAACCGGATTGTCTGCAGTGATACGCCCGAAGCCACAGGTCAAGTGTCATGATGACATCAGCTGTCTCCTCCAGCTGACTGTCCATCCACATGAGGTCCAGCAGACAAGGAGTTGGTTTTCAGTGGGATGCCTTCCTCTTTACTTCCAGTATCGTCTGAAAAACAAAACAAACAATTAAAACATTGTTACTTACTATGTAATTGAATTTAATGAGGATTTGTATATGTGCAAAGTGTTGAAACAAGGGCTCTGTCATGGCTAAATAACTCGGTTGAGTGTAGGATCGATCCGATGGCCAATGCATTCAACAACTTATTTTGTTTTAAGTGTTTCAATGTATGTTTTGTTGCATCCATTTTCTTTGAAAATGTCTTATCTGCTTTTTTCAGTCAGTCTTTCCTGAATTTCCACTTCCAATTTTTTTCAATTGTACATTACCACTTGAAGATGGACAGACAGTGATAATAAGAGCAAAAATATGTCTTAAATTTCTGAAAAAAGCCAAGTCATTGTCGACCAATATGCAAAATACTTTGTGGCCACTTCCTCTTCTATTACAGGCTTTTTGTTGATCATCACTGCATGAGATCTGATCCAAAGACAAGCACATTAAGAGTGAATGCGTTAATGTCTCTGGCCATGTATTGCAATATGGGTTAGGCTCCAGTCCCCTGCAAACCTGAACAGGACTAAGTTGGTGTATGGATGAAGAAAAGAAGAAATGCCTGCATAGCTCAGTCAAACTGAACTTTGGGCCCGAAGCTGGCTACCTCTTTGCCTGCCTGTTGTAGAGTTGGTGGCCTGGCGTCTTCTCTGAGCCCAGAACAAACATTGGAATGGCCAGAGAAGCGGGTTCCCTCTATCCCTGGTATTATCTGAAAGGCAATAATAAGCGTTTAGCAATTTGGCAGCTTATCTTAGGGCCTGATTGTTTCATGAATGCTCCTTTTGTTCTCGGCCCTTTGCATTCATGCCTGGGAAGAAAAATGTGTTCAGAAATTTGTGGTCTTGTGAATGTCACGTATTGACCTACATAGTGGAGTGCACCGACACAAATCACTACAGTGTTTGCCAAATATACCCGCAGGAACTTAGAGCTCATTACTGAGTTTACAATGATTTTATCACAAGTAAAGGTATCTACCATGACATCACTATAATACATATTATAATCCTTTAGTTGCTTCTACAGCTCTCTAAATGAACTCATTTAATTTCCAAAGACATCACTATTTTCCTTTCAGTAACAATTATGAGTTGTAGGCTTGTGAGATCTGTTCACATTAACACATTAAGCCTATTTACCCTAAATGTGTTTTGTAAAAGTGTCAAAATCTGTTTCCGATATGTTATGCCTCATCAAATGTGCATGGTGCCCTGGTTAAACACACCACAGTTCAAACTTCATGTTGATAAATCAGTCATGTTGACAAATCAGTCCTGCTGACGTGTGCCTGAGCAAAAAGACGCACGTGTTTGGGCAAACAAGAAAAAACGATTTATATTATATTATAGCCTATAGGGGTGTAAGAAAATATCGATTACATTTGAGTATCGCGATATTATGTTTTGTGATACTTTATCCATTCTCAAAAACACTGCATGGGTTTTTAATTAATAGTTTATATGCAAAGATTGACTCATTTTGTGTTGTCATGTAACAGGGACTGTGATAAATGCCAAAGATCCAACTGTTCTGATTACTTAAAAAAGTTAACAATCCCAAAAGCCTATAAAAGGAAGCATTATATCTTTTTTGGATTCTGAGAATCACACCACTCAAGCAAATAATAAGAAGTTGGAAAAAATGGGAACCTCCCAAGATAAAGAAGTGACTGGAAACAGTAGAGGACATATACAGTATGGAAAAGGTAATATACGAAATCAATAAGAACGGAAAGTTGTTGGAAAAAAGTTAAATTAAGTAAAGGTATTAACTAACAACATATTATATAAATATGCTTTGAGAAGATGTTTTAAGTAATATATATGAAACTGAAATAGAAAGTTGTAGCAGCAGTAATACAGTAGGCCTACTTCTATTATGAGCCTAACCTTGTTTTGTTTGTTTATGTATTGACTGTGTTTTCTGTTTGGGTGGAGGATAACAAAAAGTAAAAAGATCAAAAATTGTGATGTTTAAATAACAGGAAATGAACGATAGGCCTATGTATTGAAACAATAAAGTATTAAAAAAATGATTTCTTAAAAAAGTTAACTTATTTTAATCAGATGTTATGCATACGGGGGTGTTTTTTATACTATGAGGTGTCCAAACATTTTATTTAAAAAAAACGCAATGTATCGCTTTGCTTACCATATGGCAATATATTGCAATATATTGAATCGTAACTGTATCATGATATAGCATCGTATCGCCAGATTCTTGCCAATACACAGTCCTAATAGCCTCAGATGTTATGCATATGGAGGTGTGTTCTTTATACTATGAGGTTCCAAAAAAAGTTATTTAAAAAAAATCGCAATGTATCGCTTTGCTTACCGTATGGCAATATATCGCAATATATTGAATCGTAACCCCTGTATCATGATAAGTATCGTATCGTACCGCCAGATCTATCTTGCCAATACACAGCCCTAATAGCCTACACTTGCAGGAAGCAACTACCATGTGCTGTGGAATGATGGACAATGTATGTGATTACACCTGCTGTTTGAGACGAGTATATAACTTTGCAGGTGTTTTTCTTGATGCTGAGCATGTTGTCCTCAGTCTTCGGGATGAAACAGCCGACCCATATCGTCTCTGGCGCCTGTCTGGCGAACACAGAGCGGATCAGACGCTCCAGGAGTTGCGCACACTGCTGCGTCTCATCGCTCTCCTCTCTGGTGCGGATTAATCCAATCAGAGCTGGTCGGCTGAGTCTGGCACGTTTCGTACGCGCCTTCACGTCCTTCAACGTCTCCTTTAAGCACACTTTGTTGGATTGTTTGCTAAGAAAAGTCTGTCTGAAGAGGAATATGATGACAGGAGAGTCTATGGTTCGCTTCAGGCTGTAAATGTTTGCCCTCCTCGTTGCTGTTTTCTGAGCGTTGCCATCGCGACGCTCCTTCTTCTCCTCGTCCTCTCTCACATCCAACTCCTTCGGCCTCGCTGTTAGAGGTATTTCATTGCATTTAACAGCTCCTGTCTTGCCGCAAATGGGGTTTGCACTAGCAGTGTCGCCGTTAAGGCTTGTCAGAGAGGCTTGGAGCTGTCCGTTGCTGTTCGCCGGCGGGCTGCTGTTGTGAAACATGTCGCGGATAAACTCCTGCAGGACTCCAGTGTCATCTCCGTCCACCTCTTTACTTTTACATGCATCGCTTACCAGATAAATCCTCTCTTTACCTCCGATCAGAGCTATAATCTTCTGAAACTCCTTCTCCTCCTCGAGCAGCGTGTCCTCCGGCACGGCTGACATCCTTCCCTGCGCTGTTACGTCCATTCACTACCAGCACCCTGAAACACGTCCTCTCTGTCATCAGGAGCACCAGTATGGAGGGAGGGAATAAAGACTCAGCGTCGGTTTCTATTGGCTGCTCAGTCTGGTGGGCGGGACCAACTCTCATGACCACGTGCAACAGGACAGGCTTGTTTCATGATAAGGAAGTTAAACTTTAATGGAAAACTACACTAAACATAAAACAATGTTTTACCACATGAATAACAAAGAAGGAGTGTTTTTTTTAAATATGGCAAATAGAAATGATTTCTCTAGTTATCACTTCTTTCAATATTGGCCTTCACCAAAGTCCTAACCCCCAAAACACAACTGGACAAATCTACCAAATACTCCAAAAAAACAACACAATTGAAGATTGTGAAACAAATGTGAGAAGGAACTGCGAACAACTTTATCTGATAATGAGTGGAAGCAGAGCTTCAAAGATACTTCCCTGTAAGATCACCCTATTGGCAGCTTGGAAGATGAATAGGGAAACGTTTTCGGATTCATGCATTTAAAGGGACTGTTTGTAACTTCTTACACATATAAATCACCTGGGTCGGTGTCCCATGCGCGCTGGAATATGCACGCTCGCGTGTGGCTATGCTGCTCCAGGGCCGGAGTCTCTGCTGTACTCTGCTCCTCTGCTCCTCTGCCTGCCTGCTTGCATTCACTCATCTCGCTCCATCTCAGATGCATGCGCACACACGACACACTGCAGAAGACTTCGTAGCTCTGAGAATATCTAGTGAATGTACAGTGGACGTTTGTGCAGAAATAACTGCTGCAGCTCCTCCAGACCAACAGAGGTTTCCCGTGTCTTGTGAAGTGACGGGGCTCCGCAGCGAGAAACGTTATCGTCTCTGACCGGGTGCCGGTGTCTCCCCTGTTTCCTCCGGCCACGGTCGGGAGGCTGAAGCAGGAAAAGCCAACACTAGGATCAGCATTGATTCATGGTGGGACCTTCGTCTGGTCAGCTAACATTACTGCCAAGCAGCTGAAATATAGAGTGATATTGTGGTTTTAGGTGACGTGTGTCGCCTCACTTTTGAGCGATGCTCGTTCGTGTCTATTTAGAGCGAGCAAGCGCGAGCCCGACGCTGACTTTCGTTGACTTCACGGCCACAGGTGTCGCTGTTAACAAGCATTTCTGAAAGTTACAAATAGTCCCTTTAAACTTTAATGGATAACTACACTAAACATAAAACAAGATTTTACCACATGTATAACAAAGAAAGAGTGTTTATTTTAATGTAGCAAATAGAAATGGTTTCTCTAGTTATCACTTCTATCGATATTGGCAAGTGAGAAGCGAGAAAAAGTCCAAATTGGAACGCCTTCACCAAAGCTCACTCACTCACTCCTCTTCATCCCCTATGGGACATAAGGCTTCAATGAGCTCTCTCCATTGCATTCTGTCCTTGGCAGCATGTTGGGCCTCTCCCCATGACAGGTTCATCTTGTCCAGCTCCTGTATCACAGTTCTGCGCCAGGTGGATTTGGGCCTCCCGGGTTTTCTTTTGCCTGGTGGTGTCCATCTTAAGGCGACTCTCGGGATCCGGTCCTGCTCCATTCTCAGCACATGGCCTAGCCATCTCAGACGTCTTTGTGTAATTTCCTTGATGATGCTCCGGCTATCGTTTTTTTTGTACAGTTAGTGGTTGGAGATTTTGTTTGGCCAAAAGATCCGGCATATTCGTCTGAGGCATCCATTGTGAAAAACTTCACTCTCCTCACCAAAGCCCTAACCCCCAAAACACAACTGGACAAATCTACCAAATACTCCAAAAAACAAAAACAAAACTGAAGATTATAAAACAAAATGTGAGAAGGAACTGCAAACAACTTTATCTGATAATGAGTGGAAGCAGAGCTTCAAAGATATTTGCCTGTAAGATCACCCGATTGGCAGACTGGAAGATGAATATAAGATACTTCCCTATAAGATCACCCTATTGGCAGCTTGGAAGATGAATATAAGATACTTTAGAACAGTGATTCTCAAAGTGGGGTCCAGGGACCCTCAGGGGTCCGTGGCACTCTGCCAGGGGTCCGTGAAAAGTTTTCGGATTCATACATTTAAATCATCATGATATCATTTTTTGTTTTACAAAAGGCTTCATACTTCAACAAATATTTACATTTGTAAATATAAATTATATATACTACTCTGAATGGCAGGTATGGTACAGCTGAGTGAAGTTCATTTTAGAAAAGGTGAGTTCGAGGACTTGGAGCTTTAAAGACATCGTGGCACGGCTTGTTGCATCATGGCTGGGTTGGTGTTTTTGTTGTTTTTCAAAAAGGAAAAAAGTGGCTGATGAAATCAGGGTGCGGAGGTCAATCTCTTTATTCCCACTATTCTCATTGAGAAGAGTCCTGCCTTCCCTCCAATGTTGTAGAGTCCTGGCTTCTCAAAGAAAAAAGAAACAAATAGAGAGGACAGTCATGAGCACCAACTTCAACACAAGAGCTTAATTTGTCTAACCTGCTTTTTCTACATGATTGTTAAAATAGTTTCAGTGATGCTTGACTTCTTTGTGAGATCAAAAATGCCTTTCAACCTTAAAGCCCCACTACATCAGCCGTCTGCTGAGCTCATGAGACTCTAATCCTTTAATCCAGCCGGGTCTGTTCTTTAATTAAAAGGTGCTGTTCGTCTGATTTGCCACTGAGTTCATGAACTGAAATTTAATGACTTCAAAATGAAATCACGTCAGCTTACTGAGTCTGTGTGGGATTGGCTCATTATTTACTGATGAATAAATGATAAACCGTAAAGTTTGATCACAGCCAACACAGAGGTTTCAGCCTTTGACCTTTAGACTGGCTGAGCTTTGATTAGCTGGCCGTTGTGTTTGTTGTTTGGCTTCTCTTCAAAAAGAATCTCCAGCACTTGCTTCATCATTACATTGTAGTCCAACTGACCGACAGAGGTAACTGCTTCTCTAGGTATGTAATGTCTAACATGTCTTATATGCAAATTGAACTCTGTTGATGTTCATTTTAATCTTTTTTTCCACCGATAATGATTTTGTAGTTCATCATATCTACAATCCCTCCAAACTACATGCACCACAAGGGGAAACTGTTGCAGCTCTCACTGAAATCTTACTTACATACTTTTTACATTTTCAACAATTTGAAGCACACATCATATATCTCTATGCCTTTAAAGTTATGTAAGTGTGTTGGATAACATACTAACCTCTTTGTTCAGGTAAAGGAGCAGCTGAGACTCAAGAAGCTCACTTGGACCACTGAGAGACACACGGAGACCTAAACGAACTGCAAAAAAACGAAAGTGAAGTTCTCATATGAATTGCATTATAGCGATAATATATAACCAACCCTTGGTGGCATTATCATACACAAACAACAAGCAGTGTAGTGGAGGGTATACACAGGTATACGGGGTATACCCACCATAATATTTCTACCTTTTAGCCAAAAAGCAATTGGAATATATATCGGAGAGTACAGTATACCCACTTCCTCGTCGGTAACCTACCTATCTACCAAGTAGTACATCCACTTCATTAATGACCACTACACAACTGCAAACAACTGTTTTGATCGCTTATATTCAGACCTGGGCTAAATAATTGTTGCAATCATGGGTTATAATGGACTGACTGATGTATAATATAATTAAGTATCTGATATCACCCAGTCATTAGTCTCTGGTATACTAGAGGATGTTCACTATCTTCAGTAATATTTATATTTAATAATAATTTTGTAAATAAATTAAAGAGGACCTATTATTCTTCTGTGCTTTTTCCCTTTCCTTCAGTGTATTATATAGTTTTTTGTGCATGTAAAAGGTCTGCAAAGTTACAAAGCCCAAAGTCCATGCCAAAGGGAGTTCCTCCCCCCCACAGAAACACTGCTCCTGAACTGCCTGAAACGCCTTGCTTGAAGTCCCGCCTTTTCTTCAGTAACGTGGTGATGTCACAAAGTAACACATTTGCATAATACCTGCCTATAGCGAGTAGTTTGGCACGCCCTCAAACAAAACTAGTTAGAGCGGAGCTGGAGCAGAGTCCGAAGAGTTTGGTTCAGTTGACCATCACAACAGAGTGGACCAGCTGACCAATCAGAGCAGACTGGGCTTTTCAGGAGGTGGGTGTGTGTGTGGGGGGGGGATCAAGCAGAGCGTTTCAGACAGAAGGTGAAAAGAGGTGCTGCAGCACAGCCGGTATGAGAAAAATAAAGCGTTTTTTTTTACATTAACGCATGTAAACATGTTCTAGTAGAAACCGGAAATACAAGTATGCATCTGAAATCGAGCATAATAGGTCCTCTTTAATCTTTTAACCTGGTCATACTGTATATCCCAGAGTTTTTCACTCTGCCTTGTGGAGTCGAGTCAGACCACATTTCATACACACAGCAAGACAATGTCCTTTCCTTTAAGAATAAATCATAAGAATACAACAAAAGAAACACACAAGATCATTTTAGTGGTTTTAGTGAAGATTTTTAGTTTCACATAATGGAGGGATGTGGTAAACCTCCTAACTGCTGACTACACACTCTGCTTCCTTCTGTCTTCTTTTAAAGTGTCTCTACCTGCTCAACAACATTTCTCTCTTTCTGATTAGAGAACAAACAAAATTCACTCAACCCACAACTTTTTTTTCTTTTCTCCTGTGTTGACACGGGCAAACTCAGTATGAAGATGGGTCTGTTAATATGACACAATCTAAATGCTGTTCAGGCTTTAACACCTACACAGGAAATTCAACCTTATATAGACCTTTTCATTGCCATTCTGTTGCTAGGGAAACAGCTTTGGTCCAAGGTTACTTCCTGTCAGCTACTGCATTAAAATGCATTGCAACAGGAAATACAAAGGGACCATTAGGAATGTTTAGTTTGAAAAGGTCTATAAGAAACGGTGAATACTTTCAGTAGCTTTAACATACTAATAATCAGATTTAAAAGGTAGCACACAATTCATTCTTTTGCTGCTATCTTGTGGTTGAAAATGTGTCTGTCATAGGTTATACAGCAGTGTGCACTGTAGTGCAGTGTCTCGACCTATAGAGTGGAGTGTAACCAAGCTTTTGATTCAGTGAGTTTCATTAACAAGTGCAGCTGCCATGTTATTTAATCACTGCTAGAGCTGATACGACTCAGATACTCTCAGTTGACTAAATGTTTTAAATTAACTTCAGGTTGTAGACTAATACTAGTGCAGAATGACCTTTTTTGAGGATGAGTTGACCTGGACCAAATAGTACTTGGTCCAGGTCAACTTATTTTCAGTTCACAGATGACATATTTTATTTCATCATGCTGTTTTGAGTTGAGAGAGTAGGTGTGTTAAAATCTCCCAACCTGTGATCTTCTTGTCTGACACCAGATCTCTGAGAGCAGAAAGATGAGCGGCAGTCAGAAATGTTGGAGGCAAAACAGAGTCTTCAGTGTCAGCGGAGGAAGAGCTTCGTCTTCTTCTTCTACTGACATTGTTTTCTGTCATGTTGGTGTCATGTGGAGTCTGCAGTGGCACTGGCCAGACTGTGGATAGATAAACAAGACAGGGCATTTCATTATGATATCTTGGTTTTAAAGGGACTGTATGTAACTTTTTACACGTATAATATTTTTTCATTGCCAATGTGTGAACAGGTTGTAACCTAACCCAAAAAATTAGACCCTCCGCGACTCAGCCTGTAGACTGCTTTTAATGTGAAGAACCCGCTACCCCCACTACAGCTCAGACTCCAACACAAACTCCACGGAAGCACAAAAAAAACAAATTTATATCTCGTGAGCCCGTCTTGCAAAACAGGAATTAGACCGATGTCGGGCGAAATCTGGGGGAGAATAGCAGAGCCAGTGCGAAGAGTGTTACGCACGTAGGAAGTGAGTGATGAAGCAAGAGAAAGAGAGCGGCGGCGAGTTGTGAGAAAACGAGCGAGCGTAAGTTTAGCTCTGACAATATCAAGTGAATGTATGTGAAATATACAGTGATATTGTGGTTTTAGCTGGCTAATGTTGCTAACGTTAATCAACGTGATGCCTGTCAATCACGCTCAGTCTCGTGTGTGTCAGTAGTGCGAGCACAAGCGCAAGCAACAGGCCGCTGACTGTCGTTGACTGAGCGGCCACAGGTGTCACTGTTAACAAGCAATTACTGATTCTTACATAGAGTCCCTTTAAAGTGAAAATGTATAATATCTGTGCTGATGGAAAACTGGAATACTATTAACTTGTTTCTCAGTAGACAGAAAGCTAACCTGTAGTGAAGCGATGCTGTAGGAGTGGTTGATCCTCCGATGACCTGGAGGCGGCTCCTCTCTCCGACTCAGACACGCCCCAAGAACCTGACCCAGTTTGTTCTTGCTGTAACTCTACTCCTATAACTGTACGGATTTTCATTGTTTTCACTGTAAAGTGGCATGTTTGAAACATTAGAGATCTGAAATCTGAAACTTCAAATGAGAAAAAAGCAACACACTGATAAAGAAGAATATAGCAGTGAAGGTACTTGATGTTAAATCTAGTTTTAGGTGACAGTAAGCAGCTTTATTAAACAACAAAGCCTGCCCTAAACACACATGGATATCATTATGTGATGTTCATTGTAGTCCAGGTATTTTAGTGCCATAAATTATACTTTTCTATATCCTAACTTGTGTGCTTCCACTTTATTTCGGGATTTACATTTTCAAGAACATCTTTCTTATAGAAGAGACATGTTATCTTGTTCCATATCAGTCAAAGCTGGGTTTGGCCATAGATAGCAGTAACTGGGATGTGTTGATAACTGCCGTTATGCTTGCTTTCGCAAAACACAACTTGTTTTGTTTGACCCAGAAATATATGTAAATAACAAATGGCTGTACAGTATTTTTGAGCGGTGTATAACAATGCAAATTACATTTATATAATAGGTATTCTTACAAGAACAATAACTATACTAATATCACAAACAATCAGAGTGGCACAAAACACTGTAAAACAACAAAACAAAAGTTTAGAATTGTTTAGTAATTTTTTTTTTTTAATCTAAACGTGTGAATTGCTTACCAACAAATATGGTTCCAAGAAGCAGTAAGAAAAACAAGCGACCAAAACCAACTATGGTCCACCTTTTTAACTGCAGAGCACCAAAACAAGCTGTCTTCTCTGTCATAGTGAGTAGAAAGGCAAAAGCAGCACTGGAGAAGAAACATTATAATGTCCCAGTTTTAAACAACACACAATAGAGCAGACCTGGGATAATGGGTGTTACATTTCAGCCAGGTTTTTGTCTTTTCACAAAGGCTGTGACATGGGGGAGTGGAGGTACCCTGTGGGGTAAATACTAAAATGTTTTAGAGTTTATCTGGAATACTTATATATATAAGTATATAAAAAACCTTCTCGTTTAAATTAAGGCTAGAACCGTTTATAGTAACTCAATATTAAAACAAAAATAGAAATTAAAATCAGAGTACAAGATACAATGAAAACAAGCAACAAAAATTGAAAATATGCAGAAAAAAACATTTTATATTCCTTCTAAAATCAGAAAGAAAAAAATGGTTTTCTTGCATGGAATGTTTTACATTCATCAAACATGTGGAAGAATAATAAAATACAGAGTAAAGCAACAACACCAGCACAGACTCATGTCACAGATCTGGAGGGTAATAGTGACTTCATGCAGTATTAAATCTACATCTAAATGTCTTAATTTTACTGCCCAGAGTCCCGGAATGAAAAAGCATTAAACCAGACATTTCAGAGGATAGTTGCAGTGGGAGTGAGGTTGTAGTTAATGATACCCCGGTTGTGTTCACTGGGATAGTTGAAGAATGTCTCCATGTGTAAACTGAGAAAACAGAACATGTTTTTCGAGTTATGACACTTCTAAACTGGGAAATCCCTGAAAATGAGAACACCACACAATCTTTTTTTTCATGACAAGCTGATTAGATCAAAGTTGTCACTAGTCTGACAAAACTTAAAGGTAACACTTCATTTTACAGGTCCACAAATTTCATGGTAATTAGGTGATAATTAGCAAGTAACCTATTTGAAATTTCTTTTCAATTACTGCCAAATTACTCCAATATTTACCTAAAAAGTGATCTAAAATTACTTTATTATAAACACAATTTAATAATTATATGCTAAAATAGTATATAATGGTTAAAATAGTGCCCTTAGGCTTGAGAATCTGTGCGCTGCTCTTCAACAGAGGTGGAAAACCAAAACTAATAGAAGACACTTCTGATCAGGAACAAATCTCACCAATGTGTGACTTATTGTCTACACAATTGTAACCTGGTAGCTCATATCATGATCCAGGGAGTTTTTTAAGAAATTTCAAAGACGTTATTTGATAATTATAATCGATTTCTCAGCAGACATGGAAATAAAGCATATCAATTAACTGTGTTCTTTTCCTAGAAATGTATTAAATAAATGATCAGCTATTTATTACTGCTTATTGGTAAATAGCGGAATATAATTATTAAATAATATTCATAATAGATATAAAATAATAATAATAACAATAATAAAAGTCCAGAGTCAAGTCCCAAGTCAAGACAGCCAAACAAAGTAATTTTCGCTACATTTTGAGATAAAGTTTGAGGTAAATATTGGGGTAATTTGGCAATAATTCAAAAGAAATTTCAAACAGGTTACTTACTAATTATCACCTAATTACAATGAAATTTGCGGACCTGTAAATTAAGTGTTACCAACTTCAATTATTCAGATTCCTGGATACGATCTTGCTAATTCTTTGACTGATGTTTCTAATAACATTATTCTATATTATGTGCGTATTTGTGTATGAGAAAGAGGTGGAGTGGTAGGGTAAGTGAAAAATGTCTCTTTTTATACTTAGGGTCTCTCTCTAAGTTTGAATTTACATGGAAGTACAGCATGGTAGGATCAAAAAGCAAGCAAATATCTGCAGCAACTTGTAAAATGAAGAAAACGTTGCCTAGAAGTGTCATCTAATTTAGACATTTAAAAAAAATCTTCTTCACTTGCTTTAAAAACATTCAGGGATGCAGTCATTGTCAACAGGTAACAAGAGAAAAATGTATCCATGTACTGGATATACTGTTTAATAATGATGACACATCGTCCACACTGCACTCCTACACCTCCCTTTATATACTGTTTGTATGGATGCAATTACTGCGTTCTTCCACAAGAGGGAACTTCAGTATAACAAGAATTATGGGGAGTCTATTCCTGGAAACTTTGGCTATGTTCACACTTTAAGCCTTAGTGCTCAATTCTGATTGTTTTTTGTTTGGCTGTTCACATAATTTTTTTAAATGTGGCCAAAGTCAGATTCCAGTGTGAACAGGTCACGGTTCTGAAATGACCCTCATGCACAAAAGACAATAACAAAGAGGTCAAACGCAGCGTGCTGCTGCACAGAAGTAAACATGGAGGCCACTGAAGTCAGCGTTTACGCTTTCATTTATAAGTAGCTGTGCAGTGGAAGCCAGCGGATTTGTAAGCAGATGATAACAAGGACGAGGAAAAAGAGAGCCTAATTGTTAATTATAGAGTCAGAGCCAGTAGTGGTGTGATCGTGATGTAAACGGCTTCATGCCTTAGAATTGTGACGAATGTTGATCTAGAGTGACGTAGAAGTCGCATGAATTCTGATATGACACTTCAGAGATCGCATTACAAAAAATCCGACCTGTATCTGATTTAGGACCATAGATGAAAGTGGCCCACATCAGGATTGAAAAGATCAGATTCCATGTGATTTGTGCTGTTCACACTGTGAAAAAAAACAGATCTCATTCACTTATGCTCAAAAAAAAAAATCTGATTTGGGCCACTTTTGCCTGCAGTGTTATACACATACATGTTATTGTGTTATTATAATAATATATAATATTAAATTAATATATATATAATAATAATGTTATTACATAGCCTTTATGATAACATTATTACCTCAGCCAAGGAACAAAGGCCTTGGGAAGGAGGTTATGTTTTCACCGGCATTGGTTTGTTTGTTTATCTGTCTGTCAGCAGGATTACTCCAAAAGTTCGCGATGGTGCGGCGGGAACTGCTGGCCGTCCGCGGTGAGAAAGAAAAATGCTGTAGATGACTGGATGAGAGACAACGTAGTGTAACATTATACAGACATAACAAGGCTGCTGAATGAGAGGCATCCGCCGATACGTTACACGGAAACACACCATGTTAATAATAAGCCGACCACCTCACGGTACCGCCAGCTGTGAGCTGGGATCTGTTTTTAAAGTCACGCACCTTGGCGGAGGTCTGCGCTCTCCGAGTGCCATTCTAGTTACATATAAGTTTCTAAATTGCTTCCAGTCAAAACCTCAAAGGCTAACTCTTGTGTTAAAGCTTTATCAGAAGTGTGTTTAGCTGACTGCACTGTTGGTGCAACTAAGACTAACTGAATTTAATGCTTCTTAAATATTATTTATTTGTATATATATTATAGATTATAGATTAAGCACAATCACAGGTTAAGCCCCATCATAAGTAATACGGATAAATTGGGAAGAAATAAAATAGGATTTGGTCTACAAAGAGTCAAATGCATTGTTATTATCCCTTTGAATCACTGATGCAAATGTTACTGCAATCATAACGAGTTTTATTTCATGTTGTAGACCATTTATTATAAATAACATTGACTTTACATCACTGCTTCTCCAAACCCTGCTGCGGTGTTTTAGGCTTATGAATGTGTTTTTATTTCACACTCCAGTATAATCTGTCACAGTAACCATAATTTCTCCTGAAACGTTTGTCAAATTGACATTTTGTTTGAGTGGTTAAACAGTTGAAAGTACAGATTGATTTGAAACATCTGCATTATGGATTTTTTCCCCTGGTGATGATGTGTTTACACAAATAAGTTGTATTACTCATAAAGTAATGAAATTATGTTTTATTATTTTGTTCTACTTTGTGAGATCAGTCATCACCACAACTCACTGTCACATTTTTCCATAACTTGTTCTCCACAGTCGATAATTAGAGAAATGAAAATGTTTTGTCTCCAACATACTTCATGGTAATTTTTAGTCAATTATCCAATCACTTTAAACACCCATCTGTTTTTCCTATTTAAAAACATGGTTTCTGTATGAATTTATGCAATTTACTATTGTTGATGTAAAGGGAGATTTTCATCACATTGATTACACATTACTATCATGTACTTTAATGCTTTACATAAATGATTACACAGGATTATATACTTGACTAAATAAATCATTACCAAACTAAGTTTTACAGTGAATAAATGCAGAAAGTAGATACACACTGTGTAATGACTCAAATATCTCTAAATCAAATATTTTCCAGCCAAACAGTAGTTGCTCCTTCAGTTTCATGTTATGAGCAATTAAGAACCACGAGATCGCCGGCGATCCAGACCGACTTTACTGTCTTTCAGAGGCTGTAGCTCAGTTTTAGAGTTAAGGATACTGAGGCTAAATAACTCTCCAAAGTTAGACTACATTTTAGTGCGGGAAAAAACTGGCATGGCCATTTTCAAAGGGGTCACTTGACCTCTGACCTCAAGATATGGAAATGGAAATGGGTTCTATGCGTACCCACGAGACATGCCCACTTAATGATAATCACATGCAGTTTTTTTGCATGCATTATAAATGTTATTTTCGCCTATTCTAAAATGGTGTATTTGAATATTTCTGCATACTGGGGTCCATAAACAGTCTTGCAATTACATAAATTGGGTATCACTGTTAAGCTGAGACTCTTGTTGATCCAATGAGCCCAATAATATTCATGTGTGATGATGTTAGTCTCCATGGTAGCCATTTCATTGTAGTGAGACCATTTTTTTAAATTTGACCTCTCTGTATAAAATGACCTGTGGTGACCTCTAGGATAATCACAGCCTCATGAAACTTTACAACCACAAACTAAAGATCTAGAGCATTCAGAGGATGGATGGCTTTCCCAGGTAGATTGACAATAAGGGGTTTCTGAGCAATTTCCAGAACAGAAGAGCTCGCCATCCAATCGCCAAAAAATGCAGTTCTTGCAGAAATCTTCCAATGTCAAAAGTTTTTGACAAGATTACTTAAGTGCCCCCCTAAAAAAAGACAAAAACGTCTCTAAGTGGGTCTCTAAGGGTTAATTAACCTTTAGATAGCAGGATTGTACAATAATTAATTACTGTATAATAGTTACTTTTCAGCAGTAAAAGCTTGTGCAGACTGTTGCCCACTAGGTGGCAGCGTCTTCCTACTCAGAGTGATATGTTTTACTTGTCTCCTCTGATACTCTGAGTCAAACCATGCCAAGTCCCTGGTACTGCCACCCAAGAAGCATCATGTACATGTTATTAAATATACCACAGTGCGCTGTAGGACTCAATGGAAGCAAGAGAGGAACTAAATATCCACTCACTATCAGCATGTCAAAACAAAACAAGTTCCTTGGGGAGAAGGAATGATGAATATGAGTATATGTTGGATGCGCGCTCAGTGTCTGGGCCAACTCATCTTGTTTGCGGTGTCATTACTACGGGATGACACATCACTCACAGAGAACGTCCTGTCTACGTGTGTGTGTGTGTGTTTGTAGATGCCACAGAGTCATCTGTTAAAGCTTTGGGACATTTGGGTTTAGCTGGTTGAGCTGTTGATTTGTACACTGGTCGTCAGAAACGATTCAAACCGCACAGAGGTCACTGAAATTCCCCTCAAAAGATGGTTCTCAATTTAACAGTCGACCTCGAGCGTCAGTCACACGTCAGCAGGCTGACACGGTGAATGCCGCGGCTGCTTGGGGAAACTTCAGGCATGCAAATGGCTGGGAAATGAATGACAGCGGTGGATTTGCACTTGTACATTTAGCTGGCGGAGCTGCTCTGAATTCTGGGACCGCTGACAAGATCGTCTGACATCAGGTGCACTTAGCTCCCAATGAGTACAGTCACCTCACTGTGTTTGACAGCCCCACTCACACCAGGAGCACCCCTGCTAACCTGGAGAACGACCTACAATGACACACACTGAAAAACACCCCAGTGGTGGAAAGTAAGTAAGTCCATTTACTAGTACTATACTAAATGTATGTACAAGTACTTGTGCTTTACTTGAGTTCTTCCATTTTACGCTACTTTAAACTTCCACTCCATTATTCTGACAGCTGTTGTCAGTTTGTAGATTAAGATTTAACATACAAAATGTTTGATGAAACCACCCAACAGTATAGAAAGTAGTGAAAAATGGCCACTCTTCAACCAGCTGCAACCTTAATATGCTGCTTAAACATTAAGGGGAGACAATACAGGTGAATAGGGTAAACATTGTAACTAATATATATCACCGTGAAACTTCCCCAGTTGATTACTTACGTTAAGGCAATTATTTTTTTGTATTACAAGTTTTCTGAAATTTTATGTTTAAATATGCAAATGATGCATTATCTTATTAAACATGAGCTAATTTGCATACATCTCCAGAACATAAATCTGAATATTGGATAAAGCCAGGTTCAACATTCTTGTTTTATTTTGTTGAGATATCAGAGTCAAAGGTTTTTACAGAGGGAATATTGGATGTCTGGATTTCTGGATGATTTTTGTTTGTATCACTCCATAAATCAGAAAATACTGTCAACAGCCATTAAAAAAATCTATGTTTGCCATGTTTCTAGAAATAAAATGATCTATAAATCAGGCTATGAATAATATATGAACAAACTCCTCTGTAAAAGCCTTCAGGATATAGATAGGAATGAAACTGGAAAGTTTGGCGGATGTAAGTGCTACTGAAGTGGAGATTTCTGGCTCAGAGTCTGAGAAAAAAACTAATTTGATAAAACAGCCTTTAAAGATATGGATTGTAAAATGTCATACATTTTACAAGACACTACAAGTGAATAGGGTAAATGCAACTAATACATATCACCATGAAACTTCCCCAGTTGATTACTCACATTAAGACAATTGTTTTTTTGTATTACAATTTTTCTGAAATTGTATGTTTTAATATGCAAATTAGTAATTATCTAATGCTAACTTTTGGTGAATTTAGGATAAATCTACAGATGCAAAAAGACAAAGTAGTAAAATAAACACCTAAATGTGTATTTTGGATGTTTTCTTTCCACTAGTCTGAAAGAAGACATGTTATGGAAGCAAAATAGCCCAAAATCTCAAAATTGACCAGTGTATAAAAAACTACGTTTTTGCCTGGAGTGTCTCGCATTAATGCATCAGTAATATTAATGCAGTATCATATATAATATCTGCTTGATAAGTACATTTTAGTTTGATACTTTTCAGTACATTCAGGACTTTAACATGCAATGGAGTATTTTTATAGTGTTGTATTGCTACTTTTACTGAAGTATAAGGTCTGAATACTTCCTCCACCACGGACACTCACTGACAGAGCTGACCAGATGAATCCATGTAAATGTGATTACACCTGTTCAGTCCACTTGACTCATTGAAATGCTTTTTAGGCGTGAGAACAAGCTAAACATTCATTGTGCAGACAGAGTTGACCTTGTGGCTCAGGGGGGAAGAGCGGGTCGTCCTTTAATCACGATGTTGGTGGTTCGATCTGGTGGCTCCTCCTGTCCACATGTCAAAGTGTCCTTGAGCGAGACACTGAACCCCAAGTTGCTGCCGATGGGCAGGCCAGCGCCTTGCATGGCAGCTCCGCCACCATTGGTGTGTGATTGTGTGTGTGAACGTAAAGCGCATTATCCAGTAAGGTAGGAAGGCGCTATATTTACCTCATCATTGTCAATATGTGTTGCAACCTCTTGTAACTTCTTGGCGACAAGATGTTGCCATCCAATGTTGATGATTTCCATACTTTATCTTTACAGGAAATTTAAATGTCAGTCAAAGGATTACAGGCTCCTCTGTGGGTTCAGAAGATTCTACCACACTTTGGTTTCTGAAACATCTTTGAAACCCATTAGATTACCTCAAAAATGCATAGTTGTCAAGTTGAAAACAAGGTTGTTTTTCACAGCACTTAGTTTTAATACAATGCTTTAACGCAGCATTGGCATCATCATTCATTTGTCTTAAAGTTCACCCCCCACCTATATGATTTTCTGTCTTGTTTATATGTGTTTTAGCATCAAATTTTTCTTTTTTTCATCATCCCCCGTTTGTGTTTTTATCACCGTGCTAAAAGAGACCCCATGCGCCTGTAAATGCACATTAACTGTGTATAAAGATTACTGTATATTTTACATGATAAATCAGCAGCTTTACTGATCTGGCTTGAGGCTTTTTCTTATGTGGTCCAAAATATAACTTGATTCTTATGAATAATATTTATTTATTTGTTGTAGTGAGAAAACAATTGAATCATTTAGAGTTACTGTCCACTGCTGATCTTTCCACTGTGAAATATTTTTGTTGCTTGAGGCGGTTCACATTTAGGCACACGTAAAGTTTGGAAACAGCTATTGTTCAGTTTAGATACACAGAGAGTCAGAGGTCACTGGGTTACAAGTTAACTCGTAGGTGCAGAGAATCACAGCCCTCTGGAGCACTGTTAACCAAAGAGGGGAAAAAAAGAGAAAACACAGCACAAGTGTCCTCCAGGAGCCCTGCTACTCCTCTGTCCGTCCTTTCTCCAGGGCCGAGACATTTACAAAGCCAAACAAACAGTCCACTGTAAGCAACTTTTCCAGCCCAGTGGGCCTGGACACAGAGGACTTGTCCACAGAGAGAGACGAGGGACAGGGGTGGGGGGGGGACGGCACAGATGGTAACACCTTGAATACGTCAGGCTAAACCCACAGTGCATGACAGGTCAGAGGTCACCAGAGTCGACAAGCTCCACAGAGCCGAGTGGAAGATGAGGAGAGGTAATTAAGTTGGAACGGGCCTGTAAGATCTTTGTGGACTCGCAAAGAACTGCACAAAGAAAACCTCTTAAGGAATTTATCAGAAGAGGAAAATCTAATCACAACTGTTAGTAGATAATTGTACTAGATTTCAGTTATGATTAATTGAGTTGTCTGTACTTTATTTACTTCTCTGCTTCCTCTTCGCAAATTTAATGTAATAAGAAATGAAATTATCTACCAGAGTCCATTCAATCTAGTTTCATATCTATTCTTGAGTAATTATCAAGATAAGAATCCTGACTCTTGGGTAAAATATACTGGGGTTTTGCTTAACTAAACTAAAACATTTAAATGAATATTGCTGTTATTTATCTCTGATTGTATCTGGGAATGGCACACACAAACTATAGAGACTTTCATGTCAGTATTTGGCAGCTTCTCATTAGCCAAATGTGAAATCATATCAGCTGTGTAACTGAAAAACTTTCTTTCTGTTCCCATCAGACCTTTGATGTAAAAGTCATCTCCTGTCATCAGTCAGGAACAAAACTCAAAGGCAACACCTACACATCTAAAAATCCCAACAGACTCTGCCTTTGTATTTTTTTTTGTATTGTATTTTGTATTGTACTGACATTGTGCAGTTATGACGCATTACCATGAGATAACAATGGGGACGTCTTGTTGTCGAGGTAACGGCCTTGTTTGAAAGTGAATCTATATATTCAGTTTGCCATTTTAACATTCTAAAAGCATAAAAAAAAACGTTGGAGGACCTTCAGCTGTGTGGCAGAGTTTTATGATGCAAATCTCTCAGACAAAAAGGCCAGGTTTTGAGATGCAGGCCTTGGCCGCATTAATTGAATTATCGCTTCTGAACTGCGGGCTGCGAGCCGCATAAAGAATGGCGTCCGTGAGAAATAAGAAAAGGCAGTCCCCATGGCCAACCCTTCCCTTCAGCAACAAAATATTTGGACTATGGAGAAATGATGCCATGCAACGCAAAGAAATTAACATACTGGGGCAGAACTGTTGACTGTAGAAGGTGCTGATTGCACAAGTGTTCAGCTGCTCGGCCTCTAGTCCACTCGCATCCCAAAGAGAGAGAGGAAGAAGTAGAGAATACATGTAGCAACACTACTAATTCACCAATTACTACCACTAATTGTTGCCTCCTGAGGAGAGGTTAAGGAGACGAGGCAGTGCCTCCCTGGGTGCTGCTGACTGGCTCTCTGCCAGAATGTCATCCATCCTGGAGCCTAATCGAGTTATCATATCAACAAATCTCCCATCAGGGGCCCCACAGTTGACACTCTAAAAAAGACACCCAGAGGGGGACAACAAATTTCTAGCAGCAGGACACCGGGGAAAGGAGCCGGCCTGCCAGGCAGCCATGAAAGCTACCTGCAGCTCGTAGTCAAGCTCCCCTCTGGGACGACACTCAAACTGGACACTACAACTCCAGCCCCGCGGCCACGGACATTCCCTGCAAGTATAAGCATGAGAACTGGGGGATGTAGAAGGCACATTATTTAGCGCTGCACACAATAGTCCGGAGGGAACACAATGTGGCATCTTGCAGAGTTTGGAGAGGAGAGCGGTGACTGCGGACCCCCTGTGGTGGTGTGAGGGGACAGGGGGGTCAGGGTTTAAGAGGCACGCTGGCCTCGCCTAGGGAGAGGGTTAATGTACTGTTAATCTGAGGTCAGAGATGCCCCGTCACACTCATACATCACCACTGACAGCACCAATCAGTGATGACTACCGGCGTGAATCCTCCGTCATAAACACTGCACGTTGGCGCTGTAGCTAAATGACTCTCTGTGTCCTGACAAGAGCAACTCTCTCTGTTGTGCAGCTTCCCTCATCCCGGCGGAGCCACTCGAGTGTGTTAACAATAAATAAACCCATCAGAAAAACTGCTGAGAAGAAATGGGTAAAAAGAAAACCCTGAATGAAAGACATCATTAGGAGATTAATTCAGCTTTTCAAAATTCTAGCAGCAATATAACCTGTCATAAAAGTTTAATATGGTCACACATTAAATGGATGAGTGGGTTTTGTTGTATTTTTACGGATAGAAATTTCACAGCCAGAGTTAAATAGATTTAACCATCTATTAGCTATACCCGCTTATCCTTTGTAGGGCCGTGGGGGGGAGGTCCCAGCTGACAAATAGGTATATTAACAGGCAAATTAATATATGAACATAAATAACAGCCTGCACAAATACATGGCAAGTGAATAGCTGTTGTTTAAGACTGTCTAGGGGTTACACTGTAGACTGGTTTTATATTGATAATGATCTCGCAGACTGGCAAATAGGGCAGACAGGGGACGAAACGTAACAAAAACAGAAACTTAAAGGTGTTATTGATTACATTTTTATGTAGAATAATAATAATAATATAAATACATGCACAGAGTTTTTAGAAAGGTGCCGAAGAAGAGTATGGCTTTTCTTAAATAAAAATATTATGATTGTGATTCATCATTTTAAAAATTTTGACGGGTCCAAAATGAATGTTTTGTTTATCTCTGTGGAAGATATCAGACATTTGGTTCCCACTTCTAACAAGACTTGTGAGCCAACAGTTTAATGACGTTGGTGTCACGTGGTAACTCTGATCTATCGCTTATCCATTTGCCAGTTAGTGTGGAAAAAAAATGTGAAGAAACGTGTGGGAAAAAACGTGATGGTAAGTGTCCGGCTTCATTTCATTACTCTACCCCGAAAGATTCATCACTTGACATGACTGTCTGAGTCTCACTCCACTCGACCATGAAATAGGCAGGTTGTGCAACAAATTGGCAACCACTTGTTGTGAAGCAAATGCAATAGAACGGGGGAGGGAGAAGGCGACATCTAGTGGCTGAATGTTATCAATGTTATCAATAGCACCTTTAACTTTATTTGTTCTGACATCTGCCCCCTCAAAAAGGGTGTGACTTGCATTAAAATAGAGTTACACCCAGCTACGAACGTCACAAACAAGATGAATATTACATTTTCAGGAAGTCCAATTTCATACCCCGTAGTTAGTCGGCAGGGCTGTCCAATAAGCTGTATGTTTGTGCTTGGAGTGCTGACGGTGCATGGAGGCATGAGCGAGCATTCCCTGGACGCACAGGGGTGTCAAGATAAGGCGATAGGGGCGGGATCTGGCTCAGCATAGATCCAAATGTTTGACATGCTCTTTCAACATCCCGTTGTCTCTAAAAACGCGCACAGCCACATAGTCACCTGCACACACGTACAAGTATACACCATCTTTTGACTCACACCCGCATCAACAACGCTGATAGCCGAGATGTCATCAAAAGGTTTTTGTTTTGAGTTTGCGATAAGATTTTTATCTCGCTGAAGTGCTGAGACGTGGCCTCTGAGCCGCCTCGCTCGTTATTCCCTCTCATGGGCCCATTAATCGAATTAGCTATTCATCGAAAAGTGGAGAGCGCACTGAATTAGTCTCTCCGCTCTGCTACCTCTCAATCTTAAGAGTCTCCTTAGTAGTGTGTTGACTGGTTTCCATTGTATGTGGCCGTGTCTCCGCGGGCCTATGAGAGTGGAAGGGGGAGACAGGGCAGGGCAGGTATGGAGCAGCCCACAGGGGGGCTCACCTTTGACCCTGTTCTGGAGAGGGACTCGGGTCTATCCAGCAACACAATACTTCCAGCATACAGCCCTGTGTGGCTGCCTGCTGCTACCCACAATGAAGCCCATTGCCGGGGTCTCTCTGGGCAGAAAGGCCCCCTGGAGCGCTGACTGCCATCCGGAGGTCTTTCACCGCTTTCTCCCCTCTCTACCTCCGGCCATCGCCCAGAAAGAGAGGGAATAACAGAGAAGATATAAGGGATAACAATGGTCTTTAGAGGGCATCTTAACCCGCAACAAACAGTGTCAACATCTGTGGGGAGCGGATAGATAGATAGACACTGTGTCCTCCGCGGACAGAAAGGGCCCTTTCCTTGTGGGCAGTCACACTGAAAAGGCTACAGTGTTGTTTTGTTGTGTATGAGAGGGATTTGGTCCCCGTCTCCTTTCAGCTGCAGTTGAACCGCACTGTGGTGCCGGCGAAGCGATTTTGTCTCGCTGGAGAGCCGGAGCAAAAGATGAAGCAAAGCCTCGAGAGCAGGGCCTTTTCTTCCCATGGCCCGCTCTTTTGGAGGGGTGAAAAAGATTATTGTCGTACAACATCTAGTGAAAAAAAAAAAAAATGCATCAAAGTCGGCGGGAAGTGTGGCCCCGGATTGAGAGAGCGAAGGGTTGATGTTACGAGGAGGGGATGAACACGGACACATGTGGCGTGTTGCGTGTGTGTGTGCGGCGGCCACACACAAGCCCAGACGCGTGGGAGTGTATTGGATTCTCATGGGCCGTCTGGGAAAGACACTGTCCCTCTCTCTCTTTTTCTATCTCATTCTCTTTCAAGCGTGTGGTCTCCTCTCATGTGAACACGCTGCCAGCATAAAGGATCTCTTCATCTCTCTCTTTTCGGCTCTCTTTTTGCATCCTGATGTGAAAAGGGTTCATTCACTGGGCCCTACACTCTAACTCCCACTCATCCCAATTTATCAGTTACTGCCAATTGGGCCTAACTGGGAGCTTGTGGGAATCCAGGTGCTTATCATTAATGCCGCTTCATTGTGGTTTGTGAGGACACGCTGGAGGAACCGTGTCATGTTCCTGCATGTCTGCGAAGGTTTCGCCAAACCATGCTTCCCCTCTATATAGTGCACACACGCCCACACATGCAGTCACATATAGGGAGTGTGTTGAAGCTTCTGCAGAATGTCTTTTGTCCTGCCAAAATGTACAGTAGCATATAAACTGATATCAGGACTATTAAAGTTCTAAAGCTGATCCACCAGTCTCATACTTCAATCTCCATTACATATGTTTCTGGTCAGATTATCATAATATTGTGATATCATTAACTGCTTTCAACTCGGCGAGGATGAGTATACGGTTTCACATCTGAATGCAAAAAAACACATAGCGTTCAAAAACCATCAAAGAAAAACTGACAAACAAAGACAGTCTGTGGCTAACTGTATCATCTGAGATCTAAATCCTCCAGAAAAACCACATCCCGAGAAACTCACCGCCTCAACAGAATGTATAACCGTGGTTGGACTTCCTGTCAGAAGTTTTAGAAGTGACACAAATAGACACATTCATGCTGAGATCAAAGCACGCGTCCTGTGGGTGTCTGAGCAGACAGAGAGCTTATGTATGGTTCGTACAGTCAGCGTCTGTACTGTCAGAGGTACTGGGTGACTTTTCACAGCCTCAATGGTTTACACACATATGACAGATGTTTGTGTCTCAGTCATTATTGTCCTCAAAAAAATGAATTTGTTGCAAGGTGATGCCACTCAAAATAGAGGTAGACAGCTGGACTCAGCTGGCCAGTGTGAACGCAGCTCTTTATACCTATCGATTTCCAGGGTGTGGGACCAAGTCATTGTTTTGCAAGTCATAAGTAAGTCTCAAGTCTTTGCACTCAAGTCCTAAGTCCTAAACTTTGAGTTTTGAGTCCTAAACAAGTCATAATGCGCTCTTCACCAAATGTAATGACATTTGCGTCTCCGTCTGTAATTTTCAACCTGCACGTTTTGTGTACTGCAATTAATTTTTTGTTGACCACCGTGTAGTTTTTGTACTTGGACAAAATCATCTTTGGTATCATTTATTCCACCTGGTGCTCAGTAACGTAACATTAGTTCTTCATGGTTTTTTCCCGCAACTTGATTGGATGCTGTGAGTTTGGTTCAAACAATGTGGATCTGGGGAGTTAAGTATTGACTTGCTGGGAATGAATAACGTTTTATAACTGTAACTTTTTAAATAACATACTCTTTAATCTTTGGCCTTGGGGAAAGGTATCAATTATTTTCAAGTCAAAAGGCTCAAGTCCAAGTGAAGTCACAAGTTACTGGTGTTAAAGTCCAAGTCGAATCACAAGTCTTTTTTGATGTTGTCAAGTTGAGTCTAAAGTCATAAAATTGATGACGCGAGTCTGACTCGAGTCTAAGTCATGTGACTCAAGTCCACACCTCTGGCAATTTCTACAATTGAATCTGTGTCACAACATGGCATCCACAACCCTTGCAAATGTCAGTTCAAATTTATGATGCTTAAAATTTATGAGAGCAGAGATCAGCATCTCTAAATGTCTTAATTTCACACTGCATCATTCACTGCCTTGTGTCTGTCCACTCTGAAGCACTTAAGATGATATTAAATGCAATTCTATTGTTTTATGTCATATTCACTTTCTTTCATAAACTCTACTTCCTGCACTGTTGATTCATCCATTATGAACATACGTCCCAGGGGCATATTCTTCAATTTTAGTGCATTTTCCTACGAATGTCCAGCAACGCATGTCAATTTTCCATGCATACAGTCTTTCCAAAATAAACTTCTGTCTTCACAGGGAAACAACTTGGTTAGGTTTAGGCAACAAAACTTCTTAGTTATGTTTCCGAAAAGATCGTGGTTTGGGCTAATATAACTCATTGTGTAACTTAAGTATGAAAGTTTCAAATAAATCAACATTGACTTCTGGTTTCACACGGGATACGAACACCGGTCTCCTGGGCAAAAATGTGTGTTTTATGACCCTTCTATCCACTTAGGCCTCCTCCCTATGCAGCATCTGTTGTTCTTTATATTTATATTTTTATATTTATACCGTAGGTTTAGCTACGTACGGCGTGTGAGAACAGCCTAAGGATACTGGTCTGGATTTTTTGTGATGACAGTTCATATGAATTCCAGGATGTACCCTATATTGTACTATATATAGTGTGAACTACAGTAATCTTAATTGGAATGCAATATGGGCTCTATTTTTCTAGATAGTAAAATGATCATGCATATTGTGGTTGACTTCATCAGCACATGACAAAACAGCCATGAAAAACAGAAAACAAAATTGTAAAAGCATTGCTCTTTCCTTGTCCTCTCCTCTTACGTGGCTTGAGGGCCGAAACTAAGCAGCCATTAGTCTCATGTGACTGAATGAAGTTGCTGCAATTATTTGATTTTGCAACACATACTAGTAATCAAAATTGAAAAAAATGTGCCTCCATTCAGCTTTCTCTGTTCCCACTGAAAAACATCAAATCAGTGGCACATGGGAGGAGAAACACACACACACACACACACACACACACACACACACAAAGACACACACACACACACACTAAATGAGAGAGTAACACAGTTAAGGCGGGACATCCCATTTCCTGTTACATGGGCGATAAGAGGATGGACACTCCAAAAAGTGAAAGGCCTGTAAAAGAAAACACTTTCTTTGAGGACGGTCGTCCTCCTGGGAAACCGCGGGGGGAGTGAACGCCAGCGGCGAGCATCTTTAGCTCCTCAGTGAACCAGTCTGTAATGTTCATTAGCAGACCTGGGGAGAGAGTGGAGGACATGAATGCAGGACACACCTTTGTTCTGTAACCCTGTGCCAGGAGAGGTCCAGCAACATTAGATATGGCTGACCTGAAGTGAATGTTGGCCTCGCTGAGGGAAGGAGAGCGCCATAGCGGGGGGCAAGGAGAGGAGGCGATGCAGCGCCCTCCAAACTGATAATCTCTTGTATTCCTTCCCCCATGGTGCTCCTTATTCCCAGCACCCCGCCCCCTTTCCTTCCCCTCGTTGGTTAAGCTACTTATTGCCAAATTACAACTATTGCATGTGGAGGTCTCCCCCCCAGCGCACACACACACACACTCACGAACACACACACACTTCCTGTCCGTCATAGGGAAAGGGTTTGCTAATACAAATCTAATCAGTGTTTCATTGAACTGCTTCAACAGCGTTTCATTAAAGTGACTCACTGGGATTTTTCATTGTTGTCTAGTTCAGAGAATTAAGAGATTACAAAAACGGAAACGAATAAATCCTTTTTGTAGCATGACGCAGCCACAATCTCCTCCCACTTTAATTATTATTCAGGGTGCGGACTTCCTCGAACCGCAGCGCGCGTTAAACACTGCATAGTAAAAGCACGGTCAATGCTCATGCTAATGTAATTCACCCAGGTTTGGGAAGAAAGGAGGAATAAAAAGCGACAGCGCCGTAAAAGGTCACTCACACAACAACACAAATTTGGTGGTTGTGATGACTGTAAACATCGGACTGTAAAACGCTGCCTGGCGTAGGGAAGAGAAACTATAAACGCGCCAGTTGTTTCTGAGGGTATTTTATACGCCACAACAAATGGCAATTTGAATGCCTGAGCATGACAACCAAACCCGATCGCTCCTTCCTCTCCTCTCTTCCTCCCCTTCCAGGCAAGCAGCTAGCAGTTTAACGTGTGTGCTGAAAATACACACTGCGTCTGACTCAGTTCGAAACCGCAAAGAGCCCTCCTGTTAGGGCGACCTTAATGAGGCAGGCGCTGTGTACGTGCATGTGTGTGTATGTGTGTGTGCTCAGGCTAACACCTGGACCAGCTGCTAGCTATAAAGCAGCAGCGCTGTCAGGGGCTATCAAAGCACCTTGCGGGCGGCCATTTTTCCTGCTTCCCCTAAATCTCCAGCGATGCCTCTAAAATCACTTAACAGCATCCTCCATTAATTGGCCTCTTACCTCCGACAGACTTAATGTGGGGGCGCGTTGTGGACGTGCACATTCAGAACAGCAGAATGCTCTCACAAACACACATTAAACCACAAACACACCCTCAGGTGAGTCAAACACAGATCTCCTTTTTTTTTTTCCATATTTGGTTTCTCACAGCAGAAGCAGGCAGCGGGCGTCAGCACTGAATATTTGTGTGTGTGTGTGTGTGCGTGCGTCTTTGTGTGTGTGAGACAGTTTGAGGAAGTGTAGAGCAGGCTTATCTGGCTCAGCATCAGCTCTGGGACGATTTGCTCTCAGTCAGCACTGTGCGGGTGCAGAGAGAGAGAGCGCCTTTGTCCTCCTTGCAGAGAGCAGGCTGCCTCCACAGCCACCAGCTCACAGTCATTTATATACTGAGTAAATCATGGAGGAATTCATCTTGGTTGTGTTTGTGCAGAGGCATACTGGCAACTAATGGTGCACCGCAAAGTTTTATTAACTGTATTAATATTAGAACAATAGATGCACCACTATGGAGGACTGGCTCAACAAAGACGAATGTTTTATTATGATTGAAAGACCAAAGTGCCACAGTTTTTACAAGATGGCATGTCATCATACGGTATCTTTATGGAGGGCTCAACAATAAGGCTCGCCCAGTGCCCGGGGCAAGTAAAATGCCACGACAGGCTAGCAAATCTAGCAACTCACTTGCCCGATAAAGAATCAAACAAATCGGTTTTTTTCCGGAGCTGATGAGGGAACTAGCTAAGGAGTGAGCCTTCTTATATATTGTATTATCGATGGGGCACTTGCGAGAAAATGGCAGTGGGTAAAAGTTTATGAGCCGAAGTGCAAGCAAGCATTTCAATTATCCTGGAAACTAAGGATGCACCGATCCAACTTTTTCAGTCATGATACCGATAGCGATACCTGAGCCTTGGGTATAAACCGATACCGAGTAAAGATCCGATACCAGTGTTTAATTAATAAACTTTATGCCTCCCTGTGTGGAAGTGACTGGGATCATTCTTTTATGTGTAAGGCAACATCAGGCTTGACTTAAACATTGCTCTCTTGACTTTGTAAAATAATATGTAACAAATAAATACATAGATATAAATTCATTATTAAAATAATAAATCATACACCAGCAAATCTTCAAAATCAACAGGAAATACAATTCAAGTGTAAACCTTTTTAATGCAGCAACAAATTCGTCAAAACTTAAATAGGAATTCAAATTCAGGTATATGATGTATATAGTATATAAACATAGAATTGAATTTAATAGATCAACCCCATTGTCACCGAAACCCGATCCAGCTATTTGAGTTAGTATCAGCCCGATATCCGATCCAGTATTGGTATCGGTGCATCCCTAGTGGAAGCAGGAGTTTAGTTTGGTGGCGTTAGAGAGGATGTGGGCGAAACTCCAACTATGTTTTGCCCAGTTTGCCACAAGTTTGAGAGCAAGGCTGATAAAACATGACAATTTACTTCGAGCAAGTAGATTTCTGACCCACATGCCCGACCATGGCAAGTTAAAAAAAAAAAACATTAAGGTTGAACGCTGTTTATGAAAATGTCATAAGCACTTGTCGAGGCTGAAAAGCATTGACTAGGGAAGAGAACTCATTCACACCATTATGCCCTTTTCAGACTGCTAAACCTTTGGAAGTTGATGGAAGGCAGACGAACAGTGGAAACTATACTGAGAACAAAACTGCATAGATTTTTTTTGAGAGGCAAAGCAGCGTACTGTAAAAAAAGGGAACTTTTTTATAGAAGAGCACGAAAGGTGGAACACTTTATGTAAGCTATAGTTTATGCTGTGCAGGCAGCTGGCAGTGTACAACAAAAAGCACTATGTAACTGGACCTTAAAGTAAAGAATCAATAAAAATGTGGCATCAGTAGTGATGATGAAGACTCACACTGAGCTGAGGAATTTCAGGTCAACAACAGTTGGACATTAGTGACGGTCATTTTGGAACCAATGCTTTTTAAAATGATCAGCACATAAATAAGTTGAGGGAGTGATTGTTCTACAATAAAGCAAAATGAAGCACATCCTGAAACTCATTACAGGAACGAGACCTCCCAAACAGTAATTCTGTAGCACTTTAGTATACTTAGGTGGTGGACATGAGTTTACAACATAAGATATTTTAGGGGAACAAAGGAAATGACTTAAAAATACAGTGTGAATACTTTTCTGCTGGTGTGTGACACTTGACCTCATGTGAAATATGGTAAACCCCGTCCACCTGGCGCTCCATTAGGGAAAAACAAACACTGAGAATCATTTGCAAATGTTATTTGACTCTGATCTGCTCAGCAGCTCGGCTGGGTGTGCGCCATCCACAAGTACGTGTCAGCATGAGGAAGATTTACTGCCTCTGAGCCAGGGGCCCGTTTAGCCTGGGAGTGAGAAGCTGATTGACTGAGTACGTGTTGGGATGGAGAGTGTGTGTGTGCACGCACATGTACGCCCGTGACAGTGAACATGTGAATGAGTGAGTGTGTGTGTGTGTGTGTGAGAGAGCCTGTGGGTGACGTGACGTCTGTATGTACACTTGGACGACTTGGTGCTTGTGCTGAAAAATGTCTTTCTCAGCAAACGTATGCATTCCAGCGTGTGTAGGTGTGCGTGGGTGTGGGATTGTATACATTTGTGTTGTCTTGGAAGCCAGGCAGCAGGGGTTACTGTGGTGCTTTGGGCTGGAGCAGAGTTAACAGCTCATTAACACCAATTCATTACGGGCCACTTCTCCCTCCCTCACGGTGCTCTGCATTAAGACACAGCCAGCCGCCCTCTTTCACACACAACGTAAATCACTCAGGCCAAACTCACAGGCACAGAGGGGGAGCCGAGCCAGCGAGCCTCCTGGTGAGAAATACTACCTGCGTGTTTGGGCTTTTTAAGTGCGAGCGTATGTGCACGTGCAGGGGCGCTGCTAGAAATTCTGGGCCTCCAGACGGCAGCACACATGTGACACTTGAGGGTTACAGGCTGAAGAGCTGTGATTGGCCCAGAAGGTTGGTTAAGGTATAATGTGTAGGTATAAGACTAGAGATGGTCGGGGTTTGGCAAGGGGTAGTGTATGTGTCTTAAGCTGGGCATACACTGTACAATTGTAGCCCGTTTCTGGCCCAAATGTTGAGCCGCACGACTCATTTTAGAGTCGGACCGAATTTCAGCTTCGTCGGGCGTGCAGTGTACGGGGGCAACTGAGGACCGATTAACTCCTCCCGAACGGCCGTCGGACAGTCGGATGAATTTCTGACTTGTCAGAAATTTTGGTCGGCCGACTACAGGCTCTCGCACCGTTGAAGCAGAGCCACTAGCCGATACTCCAAAGTCAGTGCCCTTTTTCTCCTCTTTTTACAGTAATTAGAGCGTAGCTATCAAGATAACAATGTAGGTTCAATAGATATAGATAATAAAACGGAGCTAGCTTACCTCTAATTCTCTCTGTAAAATGGACAAGCCATACTGTCCCCGTCCTCCTGCGAGTCCATATAACGTTACGCTGCTGCCTCTTTTTTTTTAGACGTTTCAGCAGACAGGATGGCACAGATGATCAAGGCAGCACGTTTCTGCTTTGTTAGCATCGTGACCCGTACAGACCTCTGCTAGCAAACAGACTTTACCTGCCTTTTATTGATAACTGTCAACAGCCAGAACGGCCTGCAGGAGCTGACTAGTCGTGTTTTTTTTGTATTTTACACGTCCAGTGTGAGCACTCAGGTCGTGGCTGATAATCGGAACGTATACGTGTGAGCACATAAATCATGAGCTTTGGCTTTACATCGAAACGATCGACTCGTACAGTAGGAGTAGGAAGCCCACAACAACATTTATAAAATCGTACAGTGTATGCCCAGCTTTAGTGTATGCCTTAACAAACTACTACTGATAACGTAATGGTGCAATTGGTGCAATGTCTGTGAAAATCAAAATCCTGTCTGTGACTGTTGTGCAGTATTTTAGCATCTATAAAGCCTTTAAATTTGATAATGTGTTACTGGACGTCCTGGATCATATTTAATTGTCTCACCTATACCTTAAACAATACACATCCCACCAAAACAACCTGTGGTGTTTTAAAGCAGCACTGTTCTAAAGCAGGGCTGCGTTCGGTCTGCTTAAGGCAGTGGTTCTCAAAGTGTGTGGCACGCCCCCCTGGTGGGGCACAGAAGCATGACAGGTGGGGCGAGTGTGACCTCGGGGGAAATGTGATGCGGAATCAATGTTTGGACATCTAAATCTTTTTCACGGCGGAACAGTTAACCAATCGGCTCTTTCTACATTCATGGTGGCGAAGGTGTTCATTCAGACAGGTAGTCTCTAGGTTTACAGAATGGACAGATATTTGACAGGGACAAAAAGAAAAACAGATGATGCTTCGGAGACGAACAAGAGAACGTGGTCAGCTGACAGTAATCAAAAGAAAATAGTGTTCATAGCACTGACATTCAAGTACAGAAACATTACCATTCACCTTCTCTTCCCCTCTCTCACACACACAGAGCAAGCGACACAGTGCTCCGTCTGTCTCTCTAATTGTCTCAGTCCTCAGTCCAAAAGTCAAAATTTATTGAAAAAAGATAGATGTAATAATTTCCGAAATTCACATATTTCTATCTAATGAAATATTCTGCTTCAGTTCATATTTGTTGGCATTTAGCCTTTGAAAAACAACATCTTCACTTGGTCTGTTTACTCTCTGCACACACCTGTATCAACGGGTGATCTAGCAGCAATCTAACAGCACCATAAATTACATTTATGTAACCACAATAACACAAAATCATATTTTCTCAATTTTCTAGGGTGATAACATGATAAAATATGACAACAATTTTGCCCCCCATACATTTTAAACATTGACAGGATTATTCACTTCTGGTCGCACATTTTTGCAACCGCAATTTCTGCCTGGTGAAATCTATCTACTTATATCAGTTTCAGCTTTGTAGATGGATAAGCAAGTATGAATCTGGTTGTGTATAAAATAATCTGGTAGCTAGCAATCTTCTTCAGCCAACTCTCTTTCTTCAAATGTCATGTCCTGACCACACCAACCGCTCCTAGGTATGTTTATCTTTCTTGATAAGTTACACATGTGCATACTGCATATTTAGACATGTAGTCTTTTGTGATATTATGTCTCCCATAATGCCAATGAACACAATTCCTGGAAGTGATTACTGTAAAAACGTAATTGGCAAATCAAATTAGTATAAAAAGATAATTTCTAGGAGACAGGGTTACGATATGAAGAAAGCACAAGGTAACATCTAGCCTAGAGGTTATAAATTCAATCATATATTGACATTGTCAATAGGTTTTTGTCTACTTACATTATTTCACACATTCAACAGCAGAATAATGACCAAATCCAACAAGCCTATGTTGCCAAAAAAACAAAGCAAAAAGTGATTTAAATATATGTGAAAGCCCTGAAATGAAGATAATACAGACAATTCTCCACTGAACAATCATGATGTTGAGGGGATTTGTGAAACAGCTGCAGAGTATAATAGGCGAGCTCTTGGAGGATGAGAGACGGCCCTAAAACACAGCTGCTGGAGGTGTGGGGAAGCTCTGAAGGAGTATCTCTACGTATTTGTATGTCAGCATGTCTGGCCCTTGATATATATATTATATATTTTGACCCTCTCAGCACCTTCATTTGTAACACAAGACAGGTCCATAGAGAAGGAGCGGGGAATAGAGATCAAAGGGGTATCAGATGCAAAGATACATACACTAAGACTATGACCCCTTTACTAGCCCTATGTGGTAAATATAAAGCAAAACACATAGAAACATTATTTCTCGGTTTGATTAATAAGATATATTTAAATCTTATGGTCACAATCATTGCTATGTGGGAGCATGTCAGTAATAAAGAGTTCAAAGGTCAGGCTTCATTGCCCCAAGAGAGAACAGCCACTTGCCAAATAACCACATATGCACAATGCACAGGGGGCTCATTGGTCCTAAATTTGAGGACATATCTGTTACTACAATGGTAGCTGATGCCACTCTATCATCTGTTTCTGCTTCAAAAGCTGCCCATTGTGGAGAGGGCGAAGAAGAAAGAGACACAATCCTTTTATCATCAGGCAAATAAATGGCAGCATATGGACAATCCTTTCCCAGCCGCTTTATACTGGGCTTTGGGCGCAATTTCAGCGCAAAGCGTATTTAGACTTTAGCAGAAGAGTTGATGAGGTGAGGGATCGTTACTTCCTCAGGATTTTCTTTTGAAGGCTCCGTTTCTCTGACCTCTAAAAATGGGAGAGAAGAAAAGCCATAAAACCTATTTTCCATTACGTCTCTTTAAAAGTGGTGCCCGCAAGTGAGGGGATGGAGGGACAGGGGGGGGAGAGAAAGGAAAAATTGGCTTCTGTATACCGTTTACATCACTCACATGTCAATGCAAATAAGGTGATCTGGCTGCTCAGCACCGAGTTTGCCACCAAAACACAGGACAACAACAAAGTTCTTTGTCTCTTAGATGGTCCGATGAATGTGTTTTTGCCCATATATCTCTTCTCCCTCTTAATTACAATGAGTTGGTGCCATAATAGGATTGTCAACTACCAAGGAGTGACAGCTTAAAAGAAACGCTTTCCAGTTGAAATGTGCCTTTGAGGGCCGATTTTCCAGAGCTTTCTTGCTTCACTTTAAAGCTCCATCCAATTCAGCGGCCCTTTCAGTGTAGCCGGGATACAAATCCATGCCACTGCAGCTATCACAGGCCCAGAATGAGCATAAAAAAGCTGCATTACATCTTGCTTCGTTTTTTAAAGGTTCTTCTTGGCTTCTCATGTGCAGGGGCCCTCTATGGCACAAAGTGGCCCACTTTGGTCTGCCAAGTGTCTGTGTTACTGGGATTTGTCATAGGGAAGTCAAAGAATCGCTACGAAGACAATGCTAACGGCCAGCATTTCATCGCAGCTCAGGCTCTCTATCTTATTTCAGAAACGCCATTGTCATGCTGCTGCCTGCCAAAATGCGTCGTACCCTAGACCAGCTACCAATCAGCCATCCGCAGGGGTGATTTCTTCAGTTAGCCATTGTGCTTTCAAGGTTCTTTACTATGACTCCATCTCTCCCTCCTATTTATTTTCCTGTTGCAGCTGACAGTTTGACAGATTCCAGGAGTGCTGGTGTTTCAGCCAGCGTGTCTTGGAGGCAGTGGCTGCGGATGTCAGTGATAACCATCCCCTGCCAAAGGCTATACCGCTGTGCCTCGAATCCCTTTGTGGGTGATTTCAAGGCACGCTCACGCCATCCCGCACATCCGCCCTCCTAGAGCCTCTCCACAAAAGGGACACATTTTGCAACCTTCCCCTCAGATGTTTCTACAACAAAACACATTTTGGTGCCATCTTAAGCGAACCTGCTGATGATTTTCACCGGTTTAGAAATAGATTGGGTCAAAGCAGAGACAGATGTGGGGAGGAGAGGTAATAGGGCATGCTAAAGAGTCTTTCCTGGTGCCGACCACACAAGAGCAAATCCTGGAGGATATCTTTTCAAATGTTCTTAGAAAAGAAATTGAAATGATATCTGTAACTCTACTGCAACATCAGAAGACACTTAGCTAGAAGAAAATGTGTATTAGTGACTTTAGAGGACACCTTTCATCACAGTTGACCCAGTCAAACTCCAGAAGGTTCAACAGCAAGTCACTTTTTTTGCAAGTCACAAGTAAGGTTGTTTTGAGTCCTAAACAAGTCGTAATGCGCACTTCATCAAATGAAATGCCATTTTAACAACAGAGTAATAATATATTAAATTTAGAAAAATCAGGAATGCTTTAAAAAATGTTTATTTATTTGTTAGAACAAGTGTGACTGAACTTAACCATAAAGAGAATGAATAAAGTTAACGTTGATTCAAGAAATGGAGGAAAATTAATTGATTCATGGCGCATATTTTAAATAACATACTTTTTAATCTTTGGGCTTGGGGGGAAAGTATTTTTCAAGTCAGAAGGCTCAAGTCCAAGTGAAGTCACGAGTTACTGGTGTTCAAGTCCAAGTCGAGATGCAAGTTTTTTGGGATTTTGTCGAGTGTAAAGTCATCAAATCTGTGACTTGAGTCTGAGTCGAGTCCAAGTCATGTGACTCGAGTCCACACCTCTGTTCAACAGTAAACTCAACCATCCCAGTACTCATTTTACCACATACACTCACTACAATTACAACGAAACAAATGCTTTCTATTTGTAATAATTTCTCGACATCAAAAGCCATAAACGTTATAAATCAGAGTTTACCCTACCATTTAAAATGAGGCTGCTAGTGTCAAATACTGTTTGAGTGACTTTACCATCCTGGCAAACATTCAGAAAGGAAACAGTGCTGTGGGCATAATCTACAAGATGCACACTGAACCAAAACCCATATGTTTCAGGTTATGTCTTTCTACCTAGTGCCTGCACAAACACAAAGAGGATTTGGGGTGGGGGGGAGGAGAAAGTTCCCAGCACCTCATTCACCTCTCCTCACCTCTCTCTCCACAGGTCTGATAAAGCCGGGAGGCCCAGTGGCTGCACTGTGCTCCCCAACGAGCCAGACCTGGGAATGAGAGGGGAACTCGTAAAAGATAATCACGCTTTATGAGGGCCCCTCAAGAGGTCTGCTGAGGGAAAGGCCGATTTTGTCTTGCAGTTTTGCTCTGGTCTAATGGGGAGCAGAAGAGGGCTACTAGAGATCACAGTCTAGTTACACATGGGAGACCAGAAACAAGGCAGTCCCCATAAACAACCTTAATGTTTCCATTTTTGTCACACTGTCAATCTGCCTGGTTTTTCACAAATACTTTTGAAATCCTGCATCATCCTAAACTACTTTTTGCAGAGAGGACTGTACCAAGCTGTAAGGAGAGGGATTTTGAGATTCCTCTGTGCAGCTTTTTAATTTTATTTTTTTGCAGAAAATATTGATAGAAGTTAATTAAGGCTTTAGGAATATGACAAAAAAATATGTCCACATTTACCTGACTTATGCATTTCCAAAAGCACAAGTATTTTTTGTCATTAGAAAAATTGTGAGTAATGTGGGGCAGATGTGCCACCAGCTGTTTTTCTTATACTCCTTAATAAAGGTTAACCTAATCTTCTATATTAAGGATTTGTTGGGTTGTTGAGTTTATATAAACAGATTGTTTATTGAATGAAGGTTTCATGGAAGGAAGGTATCCATATGTCAAGAGGTAGTTTTTGTACAGCAATCTTTTTTTTTTTTAAACAAAACTAGGAATCATAAAACGTTATGTCAATGATTACCTGACATTTGCTGTTAAAATGTATGAAACAAATCTCAAGTCCTTTAAAATAATCAAATCAAACAAAATGAACAGAACTTAAATAAATTTTTCTTCACAGCAAATTTTACAGTTCATCATGCAAAGGACGCAAATCACATAGCAGACATAATTTGCCTGAGTTTTAGTGGAGTTCACATATTTCAAGCTTCAGAAAGTCTCAACAAGCCTGAAAAAAAGCCAAACTGGATTTAAAACGGACAAAACTTTCCTTTGAACAAATTGCTTTTGGCAGCACATAACTTCTATCAATCCAAGCGGCACCATTTGCATTTGAAATGGACCTTATACATGCCCAATCAAGAACGATAAAGAGAGACAAAAGATAAAAGAGACAGGAGGGCAAAAATGAAAGGCAAGATGCTGAAAGAGAAAGACGAGCAAACAGAGAGGAGTTAGGAGGGAGAAGTACGTGAGGGAGCAGTAAACAAAGAGAGCAGCCAAAAAAGAGAAAGAAAAAGAAATTGACTGTGTGGGTGAGTTGGTGGTGCTGAAGAGGAGCCAAACCCTGCAGCCCTCACCTCAGCCACATCTTCATAAGCTGCAGCGCCTCCCTCTCCCCAGCCCAGCCTCTGGCCCTGCAATAAATACATTTTCAATTACAAGCACTAGGGAACAAAAAGGCAGCGGAGGAGAAGGAGGAGGAGAGGAAGGAGGAGGGAGGAGGACCCTCAAGGAGTCTGAGTGAATCCCCCGGATGACACCTCTGGCCACAAGACTCAGATGTGCTGCAGCGGTGGGCCCCATCATCGGGCCCCGGCACACGCGTGCAGTCTTATCACTGGCTGGCTCTTTGCAGCCAGTCAGGCATTTAACAGAGCCGGGGTCTGAGTCCAGCGGTGCACCAGCCAGCACTTTGATGGAACACCTGCAGTGAAACGAGATCTTTACTGGACACGGTGCAACCTGAACCCCACACAGATGGAGGGCTGCGGGACCCGCCATGGGGTCGGGGCATGAGCGTGTGTTGGACTCCAGACATACCACCACCAGGGCCTTTGAAGATTATTATAGGTGGCTGTTGTCAAGGCTAATATAAGGTTTACGTCAGTGCCACTGGATGCAGGGGTGATATCAGAGCGCACTGAAACCTCTGACATGGCCCCCCGCTATGTAACCTGACGCGCCAGATGGTTTGATACACAGAACCATCTGAGAGGCCGTCATTGGAAACTGTTTGGAAAAGGGCAGGCGTTCTCAAAAAATACTTGGCAGGTGATTGGATGAACTATCTGTCAATCAAACTCTTGCCGAAGCCAGTCAGGAGAAGAGCGAAAATATCTTTTCCATCGAGAAAAGCCTTCAGTGCCGTTCTTTGCTCTTCTTTCAATGAAGAAATACTCTCCAGTTCTGACATGACTGATGCAATTGCAGCCTCTACGCTAACCTCTTCAGGAGCCGCCATTGTTGTTTAGAACCAAGCGGCAACCTCTGGTGCTGAGAAATGAAGCCAACGCAGAAGCGACAAAAACTGCAGTTCCTGAAATGTCCACTTGAGGCTGGCTCCAAAAGCAAGTCAATCCCAACAGACCTCCATGTTAAAATGCCTGACTTTACAGCAGAAATAAACATGTTTACAGCCTGCTAAAAAAAATAGTTTTGGTCTCTTAAACTAATATCCTCGTTCGGTACGGGGGGTGAATCTTTATGTAACTCACCAGTTTAAATTATATCAAGGCTTAAAGTTCGGCATAATGAGGGCGTGGCCGCTTTGAGTGACAGGTGGGTGCTGTACCAGGTCGCTAGCTGTCTGCTCTGCTGCGTCACCCGGGCGATCTACCTCCACCTGCCCATTTTTTAATAAGCCAGGAGTTGCTGTGTCGTCACTGCCAAGATGGTGACGGCCGGAGCCACCCACTTTGAGCTTCACAACCGTTCTTCAGAAACCTATGGGTGACATCACGGAGACTAAATCCATATTTCATACAGTCTATGTTTAGAACGAACAGTTGCCACTCTGTGTAGTCACACACACCTAAACCACGCCCGTAACTGCCAGTATAGCTCCTCACAGGACGCTGATTGGTCCGTGCAATGGCTTGCCAGACACGTGATTTTGTTTTCGTGCAGTAATGTCCATGCTCCATTTATGCACTAAATGCCCTGATTGTCTAATCTTGTTGTTGTAAACTGTTAAATTTGATTCATTTGATACAAATTATGTTTTGGCATTTTATTTCATTTGATCCAAATATGGACTGGTCATACTGGGCAGAAAAACAAGACATCAGCTGTCTGCAAAAACACAAACAAAAAACATGCTTGCTTATTTAGTACTTGATGACACAGCAAAGATGTGAGCGATAGCTCTAACTGCTGGCGGTTCATACCTGGAGGCAAAGACAACAACAGAATATGTTCAGCCACTATATGTGGAGTATAAGGTCTGCAAACACCTACTGAACAGTGGTTGCTGTGAAACAACTTTGTACACAAAAAGAATGGGAAGGAACTTCCATCGGGCCGAGTTCAAAACTCAAGAGTCCTGACAGAGAATTTAGGTTGCATCACACTTATAAAATGAAATTTCATGGATAAGCTTTGATAAAATGACAAATACAATAGCAATAAAAGATTAAAAATACTAATGCATCATAAGCTACGTGATATTGTGAGTTTTCCCTGACTCAGCTTCATTTTTACAGTTGAAGCCTCAGCGATTCTGGACACATTTTCATAAACTTGCTTCACCAGCAACATGGTCACCACTTCAAGTGTTGGCTACTGGCTCATTGGCTAATGTGTGTCTGTTAACTGTCAAGCAAATATCAGACAGGTTTGAAATTTAGTACAGCAGCCCTGAGTCAGCAAGAAGCTTGGGAGGCAGTGTTGTAATCAAGACAACCTAAACCGAAACCGAGACATGACCAAGAATTTGAGGGGTTGAGACAAAGTCAAGACCAGACCAGTGCGAGTCCCACACTGCATGATACACTTACAATAAAATGTTGAACATGCAAACCAGCAAACTGATCTGAAAGATCCATATTCACATAAAAACACCCACAGAAAACCTATGAATTCACTTCTTTTATTGCCATATATACTGTATATGTGTTAAGTGTACCATGAGAAATGTCTTGATAAAGTAATCAAACGGAATTGCAGAGGGGAATTTCCTGTGTGGGAATTTTCCTTTGTTTTCTATGAGCAGTCACAGTAATGTTGTTAACAAATAAACCAAGACAATGCACAAGCAATTTAGTGATATCCCCGCAGTTGTGGTCTTGTCCGGTGTTCAAATAAAATCACAAGTCCTCTTTGTCTGAGACCGAGACAAGATCAAGTAAAAATGTGGTTGATTCCGAGACGAGACCAAGACCTTCAAAAAGTGGTCTTGAGACCAAGACTGATCTTGAATATTACAACATCGTTGGGAGGGTCCCTATATTATCTGTGAACTATTTACTTAAATGGATATAAGGTGCCAAACATCTGTAACAACCAACATCCCAAATAAGAATCCTTCCAGAAAGCTAAATATGGGAAAAATTGATTCAGACTTCCTGGGATATGTGCCTGCCTTTAATTGAAGCATAAATACGCAACTACAAATGACGGGTTGGCTTAAATACTTCACATAAAACACAATCAACGGTGCGCCATCATCCAACACACTCCATGGGAATGTTGGGTGCGACACAATACACCAGTTGGCAGGCATTAAAGCCACCAAATATGGGGCTGTTGCAGAGAAGTCAGTGATGAATTTGTCGGCAGGTTTGTTTTCGGCAGCACAAAGCAGAGCGCCGCCTCAGCAACACGGGCTGTCACTGTGCACCGCCCAGGGTCACGGTCTCTGTTCTGAGCGCCGTGACCGCTGCGGTAATTACCTAAATTGGCGAAGAAGGAAAAAAAGCTTCAGCATTCCAGGAGTGTCACAGGGGCTGGGTTTGTGTGGG
Source organism: Adelosebastes latens (assembly GCA_916700685.1). NCBI lineage: Eukaryota > Metazoa > Chordata > Actinopteri > Perciformes > Sebastidae > Adelosebastes > Adelosebastes latens. Next base: position 37,477 of record CAKAKR010063912.1, on the reverse strand, counting down.
CCGAATGTGAGCTGGATTCTCTGATTCCTGGGTGGATGTGAAGAGATTTAAGCACTGAGGAATTTTCCCCTCTCCTTATACTCTCCTGTCACCATCCCAACCATCACACCACCCACCCCTTGATCTGCCCCTGGTTCCCAACAGGGGAGAGAATGAGGGTGGGAGGGGAGAGACGCGCCGGAGGTCAAAAGAAGTATGTGGTCAGGCCTCCCTGGTCTGAATAGGTCAGTGGGTTGGGTGACCTCGAGCTCAGTGGATGTTGTCGTAGCTGCTGATACTGTAACAAGAGAATGAGGAGCTGTCTGGGGTCAGATATTAACTAACTATTAAATAATTGGTTTATGGAGAAGTAATTGGCTTACAGCTGCCTCTGATTCAGTCCTCGGCCCCAGAGCTGGTTATGTTTCACCTTTCCTCTCTCAGCCTCCTGGCAGTAGCAGCAGCAGCAGCCAAGCTCGCTCCCCAGAGACGACGGGCTAGCTAGCGTCATCACAGCTAACGAGGACCACGCTTTTGCTGTTTCCACCAGGCCTGCCAACAGTTCCTAGACAGGGCCCCATTTCACGGCTGCCTGCTCAAGGTGTGGGACCAAACACGGGGGGCTGTTTGGGGGCTGTGAAAGAGAAATAATGTGTTTGGATTTTTGTGCATGTAACGTGTGTATGTGTTGTGACTTATTAGACTGCTGTAGCTATAGTTTTGGTGTGCATGAGAGGTAGCTCTATGGGTCATAGTGGAATTTCCATTTCATTTCCCTTTCATCCAATCAGCAAGCCTGGGGGCCTCCAGCCTAGTCTGGCAGGGGGTTGTGGGAAACGCGGTCTGACTGTGCGGGACTTGATGTGATTTAGGCCTCACTTGAAGGGAACACATGGCTATTTTGACAGACGCTGGCCTCCTGCTCAGACTGAGGTCTGCAATTACACAGGACATAAACACGGTGCGCTGAGGCCAGGCTGGAGCTGCGAGTGCCCCTGGGAACGGAAAACGCTGCGCAGCTTTGTGGAGGCCGCAAAGGCCTTGGCAGGCGCCCACAGGCGGCCATCGCGTGACTGCGGGAGAGGGATGACTCGTGCGTAACGCCGGGGAACTACACTGGGAGAGATTGGCTGTCTGAGAAACATCCAGACTACAAAACTACACACACACACACGTACATGAAAGAGATGTCTTGTGCAGTAATATAGGACATATAAATGTGCATGTACGTCACTCAAACATGTAGACACAAATAATCTTGCTGACACATGTTGTATCGGCACATTTGGATAGCACATGCAGACGATTCCCACACACACTTTCTCTCTCATCTCAAACAGCTTGTTAATCAACACAACTTTCTCTTTTGCTCTCCCAGCAGTCCACACCAGGCCTCACCTTTCTCCCTGTAAAACAGCTTAAAGCCTCCTTCTCTCAAGCTGCATGCTTGTTCCTCCCCTCCTCCTCCTCCTCCCCGGGGGGTGACGGGGGGGAACAAGGGGGGAGTGCACCAGGGTCCGTGTTCGGTTTCCTACGCAGAGAGGAAGCTCCACTGGGCCTAAAACAATTACCCATTTAAGTGTGCTAAATCAACTTGCATTGCGGAAACAAAGCGACGGCTGCCACTGTTATTTACTGTAATGAACTGGGCCCCATTGTGAGCGCGGCGCTCTTTGGGGACCTCTCATTGAGCCGGGCTGAATGCAACAAGCCCCTGAATGGATGTCAGGCTACATAAAGGTTTTTGAGCAACAGTGAGAGTGTTGCCTTGTGGATAAAAAGACTGGCGGTGAGATCATATTTACCCACCATTCAGCCCGCTTTATGTACGCCCATCGGCCACATCCTATTCGGATAAATCAGGGACAGAGGGAGCGGCCGGCAGACCAGAGTGTATTTTCCACAGTCAATTCAGAGCGGGACCTGACACAAGCATGGGAAAGCAAATAACCCGGATTAGGCTCCTTCAAAGGCCTGGCCCTGTGAAAGATGGGAGCAGGAGGAGCAGACAAAGGTGGGAGTTAGCGGCACAAACACACACACACTTACTGTTATGACAGTAAGACACACACACACAGAAAGATGAGATGGTTTATGAAACTCCATCAAGCTGAGGAGTGGGTTTGTTTGGCTGTTTTTCTAAGACGGAGGATCAGGCACATGAGGAAGAAGATGGGGGTAGTGGGAGGATTGCATGTTGAGGCATCTACACAGCAGGATCAGACTTCACCTCACCTGCTTGGTGTGTGACGCTCAGCCAAGCCAAGCCAGGCTTGCCAGACTACCGCTGCCAGGGTGTGTGTACACGTGCATTCGTGTGTGGAAACTTCTCATCCCATCTTTGAGTGCAGCTAAAGTTCAACCGAGGATGTCTGCGTTTCATTAAAGCCATCAGTGTGTCTCAGCTCGCAGACAAACACGGAACATTATGGAGCTCGTTTCCCCCCAAAACGTGAGGGAATCTGACTGCCGCAGCTTTGAGGAGCTCACTGAGACTCTCCACAGCAATTTATAACGTACACACGGTTTAGCAGCACACGCCATACATTACTGCACCAAACCACAACAATATTAATGGTGTGCAGGCTAATTTCTCAGTGATGGGGCAGTTAAGATCGTCAGTGCTCCCCTGACATGAAATCATGTTACACACATGTGCTACATACCTCTGTACACAGTCTTTAGTGCTGACATGACTTGCACTCAAAGACTATTCAACAGCAGGAATGTTCACAGTTGTGTGTGTGTGTGTGTGTGTGTGTGTGTGTGTGTGTGTATGTGTGTGCGATGGGGGGTTCAGAGTTATTTCCTCCCCTCTCCATGCTTCAGTCCATTTTTCCTTCCCTCGCTCCCTATCTTTTCATATCACCGTTTTTTCCCCAAGAGTCACGGTAGCCTCCCAAATGCACACACACACACACACACACACACTCACACACGCACAGAGGCATGCAGAAGGCATAAACACACACACACACACACACACTTACACATGCAGGCACACAGCGCTCTCCCTCAGGCGGTCTGGCTGTAAGATGATACCTCGTCTCGGAGCATTTCGCACATGCCTTCCCGGACAGTTCCCACACTCCCGGCCGCCTCAGCCTGTCTGACCTTTGCCAAGCCCGCCACCCTCCCCACTGCCCCCCTGAGCCTCCTTCCTCCTTCCCCAGCCCTCCCTCCTCCTCCTCATCTTCTCCCAGGGCCTGCGGTTTGGACAGCTGCGGCCAAGCTGGCTGCTCGGCTTGTGGAAAACATCCGCCACACATGGAGGACTGCGCTGATCCTTCTTGGCCTCTGCTGGCTGGCTGGCTGGCTGGCTGGGCGGCTGGTTGCCTGTTTCCCAATCCCACGAACACATTATTTGACCCCTCCACCACTACTTACATCCCTATGCCCCATCCAACTCCAAGACCTCACCCAAAATGTGAAAATAATGTGTCTCATTTTGAGGGCATTTTTTAGGGTTAAGTTGAGAGCAACAGGAAAGCTGACGTCATGTGACATAAAGTCACTTTGTCGTTGCGGTAACGTGGGTTGGACCTCACGCCACCAGGACCACCAGCGCCACCAGTATGACCCACTACCCTTAAATTAACATTTATTTATACGGTGAAAGATGGCTGATCACATTTGTACTTCACAATATTTTCCTTTCCAGGTGAAGGAGTTCACACTGAAACCGTTCTGGTTAATAACATTCAGTCTATTAAACATTGGATTCCTGACATCTTAAATGGGTTTGACTTATTTCAAACTTAAAGTTCTTCCTTTAGGAGTAGTTTTATAATCTATTAATTGTTCTTTTAATATACTAGTTGTTCGGAGCACGTGTCTGTCCGGAAAAGGCCAATTGCGTGGCCCCCAGAAGTTCTGCGTGCAGCGTTGTCGAGAACCACGGTATGGCTGTTTGTACCTGCCAAGTGTTAAGTTGATTGGATGAACGGTTCTTGAGATATATGAAGGGCAGATATACACACAGACAGATTCCTTCCTTTATTGTGAGATGATGCTGCTACAGCGCCACCAAATGGCACCAAATTTGTCATGGTCACTCAGATTTCATATCTACACATGTCCACCAAATGTGGTCCCAATAGCATAAAGTGTTCAGGAGATATGACATCTTTTATAATATAAGCCCTGCCCACAGCATTTGAGCTAACGTTGATGGCCAGCTATAGCAAAACTCTATGGAACATCAACAATCCAAGTTTTTTCTTTGTCCAGAGATGTTCTGTACCAAATTTGGTGACGATTGCTCAAAAATTGTAGGAGGAGTAGCAAAAAATTAGATTCGGACACAATTCAAAATTGTGGAAAATTAATCTAGAAGCAAATGGGCATGGCATATATGGATAGATTCGTCTGGACCCACAAAATCCAGGAATAAAAAATTGCTTGTGAGAGTTATGGTTCATAAGTTACAGGCCAAAACGTAAAGTTCATTGTTATAGCGCCATCATCTGGTCAAATTGCACTACATGCGACACTTTACTCCCTTGGGTCCCCAGCAATACACCTGCCCAGTGTGAAGTTCTCGAGATATGCGAAGGACATACAGACAGAAAGACAGAGAGAGATTCCTTGCTTTATAGTTAGATTAAATTGTGCTGAACTTCAGAAAACTTTTCTGTTTTCTGTCTGTGTTTTCTTCCGGTTTCTAATCTATATTGGAAGCTACGTTGCTCTCACTCCTACTGACAGACTTGTTTAAAATAAAATTAGTTCTCCAGACTGGTTACGAGCCTAAAAGTCTTGTTAAAATGGATATTTTTTGCAGTGCAGGCCTAATCCCCTGCAGCATGGCTCCAATTTAAGGCCTCCCCACCGACATCGTGTGGTACATAAACAGGCCTGGGTTACAGCCCCCCCCCCCTC